>JAGDQP010031800.1:0-21718 GCA_022664845.1 Lepisma saccharinum
CGAAGTTTTCTCGTTCCCCTTGAGGTTCGATATATCGAAGTTCCACTGTATTAGTAAGCATAGGATATATGTTAAAATAGAGGAAGTAAATATATCAATGCGAATAAATAACCCGAAATTTGTTAACATCATTATGTTGACGTTTTAAAGCAACTGCAAATAGTTTATTTTTCAAATTTCTAGTGAAAAAAAATTTGAAATAAACAAGAATAAACATTCTCTTTTTTTTCGGTAAAAAGTAACGAATCGTAAATAAATATATTTTCTCTATTCGTTTCTTTCAGAAATTAACTAAAAAATGAACGCAATAGATTTGAATTGTATATTTTGACAGTTTTCCTGTTTCAGGTATATCAAAACGATAATATAATATTATTCTCTTTGACATATTTATCGTACAAATATCAATAGTAATTTGAAATCCTTTTCTCCTTTCCGAGTGACAATAGAAAGACAGCCCAACTACAAAGCAAAAGATTAAAAAAAAAGTGCAGATTGAGTTCCGTTTTTCGTTCTCATTTTAATCTTCCAGAAAAGTGACAGTAAAAACTGAATAGCTAAAAGCGTCATTGTCTTTCTCTGTCAGTAACTCTGTCTTGCTCTGAATAGCCAAGTCTTGTTCCTGGGATGCTGGCAACCCGCCAAGCAATCAATCCCCCCTTCCTTCCTCTTTTCTCTTATCCTTCCTCCTTTTCTCCTGTCAACGTCTAGTGTTGACCATCGTTTAACTCCGGCGTTCGCAAAATAAATATTGTGTTTGACTCAAAGGAAGAGAAATAGAGAGAGAGAGTATGTGTGAGTGTAGCGTATGTTTGTGTAGGTGTGTGAGAGAGTGCAAGGATATAAACGGTGTAAAAGCGGAGCTACATTAGGTCCCTCAAACACCAATACTTAAAATTTAAATAGAAAGAAAAGAAAGGAAGTAAAAAAAAAGTTATTAGAGATCTATTTCTTTCATCAGACCGAATGAAATCTTGTTTAAATAAACATGTGAATGGTACTCTGTGAAGAAAGGTACTCATGTCACTGTTCAGATTTTCATGGTTTCCGTATGTTCTACTTTCAAAGGCGATTTGTCTTAGATCAAATTTACTATTTTGTAATAAATCTACAAATCTGTGAACAGTACTAACTTATTAGAAATAGAAAAATGATTGAAAATTAAAATTATTACATTTTTTTTTTACTTTCATTTATTCACCTTTTTTTAACAATTTATCTCTCTCCCCCGTCATAGAAAGAGAAAGTAGATATGATTTTTATGAAGAAGAAACTGACACTATCCACTAATGTTTATAATTGATAGTAATATCAACAAAAATCTCGTAGGAACAGAGAACTCTATTATGTTGCCGGCCGGGTGGCCGAGCGGTCTGCGGCGATAGGCCATTGGCTCGAAGGTCCCGGGTTTGAGTCCCGGCAGGGGTATGGATGTGGTGGATTTTAACAGCTAAAGGCGAATAGTGACGGGCCGAAGTCCAAAGTTACTACACTGGCCCATATATAAATAAAGTTTACCAAAGTTTTTAACTCTATTATGCAAAATATATTGAAGAGTATAGAGAAAAAGGAGGAATATAATTAGAAAAAATAAGTTTACACTCGCAACAAGTACTACATAATGGCAATTAGCCGCTCGGAAAGTTTCAATCGAAAAGCGGAAATATTCCACAAGTTATAGCGGTTGTTAGAATATTAAATACATGGAAAGAAACGGAAGAGTTAGACTTTAAATTGAGTTTTACGAGAAATCACCTCTCTTGGACATATCCCCTTCTTTCCCTGTAGTCTTCAATTGTGTTTTCAGTTTTTCTTCTTTCATTTTGCAGGAAGGTTCTCGTTCTTCTTTCGCCTAGCACATCGCACTTGATTCTTGTTTTGCAGATGGCACTAGTCGTTTCAGCATTACAAACTATGTCATCACGTTATAATCTTCACACGTCCCCATAATATCAAAAAATATATATAGTCCTCATCATACTTCCACTTTCGAAAACACGTGCTCAGTTAATGAGTATTATACTTACAACGTCACAACATGGACCAAAATAATGAAACCAAGTTGTCAAACTTAAAACGCATTGTACTCGAGAAGCGAATGTTATTGTGTAACACCTTTCTTCGGTGTTGGTAAAATGTTATTCCTTCTCATAATAATTCTAGTTATAACATACAGTACTTTCTTTATCTACTACGTATCTTCGGAATAAACCACGATGTTGGGCGCTGTTGTTTAGGTTGAGCAAATGTCTGGATTTTGTATGGACATCTTTTTACATCCTATCGCAGTATGCGATATGCGGTGAGCATATCCAGTTGATATACGATCCGAACATAAGTAACCCGGGCTCCAGACAACCTTAGAGCTCTTTGTATTTGATAAAAACAGTCTCGACTGTTTCCTCTATATAATTCGTTGTGCTCATCACCTTGTATTCAAGACGTAAAAGGGTTTGAATAGATTGTATTAACAAAATTTCAGTGTAGGTTGCGATATGATCTCATTGACGGGGTTTCTTGTCAGTGTAATTTGTATCGCTCAATGTGATTTGTTAAATAACACGGTTTAAAAAAATACGGTGTTACCTAAACTGTGCGCCTCAGCACCTCTGTGAGATGTACGCAATTTATAATAATGTCGCGGTTTATCGTGGTCGCTATGTATTTACAAGTAAAGTGCGAAAATCAACGTAAAACAAGCAATGATAATTAAAGACTTCAGTTTGATTCTAACATGTTAAAAATGCTGTGTAATAACCAACACTATTATACCACTAATTGTGATTGTTTAGAAATACAAAAGAATATATAACTTCTTTTTTTTGATTAATAGAATTATCTATATAATATTTTGGTGTTTCTCTTCACCTAATCGCGTTAACATAAATTCAATCGTAAGACCGGTTTTCCATACAGGCGTTAGACGTGTGCTTTGGTCTAATAAGCCAATCTACACACGTGTTTAAGTACGTGTTCTATGTGTAACACGAGTTTCTGCTTGCTACTCATAGAAATTAGAAGCGAAGCACGCGGCGAATGCTTGTAAGAAACGTCGGCCTTAAGTGTTTTCTGACTCTGGGCGCCGTCGAAAAAAAAAATGCATATACTAGAGGAGCCTGAGGATACTGAGAAAGAGTTACATTTTGAAGTAGATGATCAACACGACCGCTATCTTGAAATCTGCCACAAGGCTGTACTTTTGACTCACTCTGTAGTTAGAAATATCCATACCTATTATGACCTCGGGGTGGCCGAGAGGTTAAAGGGCTCGTTTTCTGTGCGCGTGATCACGGGTTTAAATCCATTGAACGGAATGGTTAGAAGCTCACTACGAAAAAAAACTGTAGGTCCCGCCCTTAGAAGTTGACTAGGACGTTAATAGCAATAGACGGAGATGAGAAAATAAGATTTCACGTAAGCCAAATGGGTAGAGATAGTAAAAATAACAATTATTACAGTCAGCACGAACAGTTTATACCCAGTCATAAGATTTGTTCTCCGAATTACTTTGGAATCGATGAAGAAATTTTACGATTGGGTACAAACATTTCGTGCTGACTGTACATTGATTTGGGAAATTAGTGGCCTTAAGAAAAGAAAATACAAACGGGTACCAAATGGATAAAAGAGGTGTAATTTTAAAGGCTTCTAACCGCAGACGAACACAAAATGACAATGAGTAATGGCTAAGATATAGCCTCGGAAATAATTTTTCAACATGGCAGTCGAAGTGGCTAGTGGTAGAATATTAGACTCGAGCCTAACACCCTTTTTTTTCATTTCTGTATGACACTTACGAGTGGAAATATTACATTTCAAATGTCTTCAAATATGTTCGCCTTCGACATGAAAGTTGCATGAAATGATACCTACGTATCTTAAGATTGTATTATTGCACTAATAATGAGCATGCTACACTAACAAACAAATAAATGCATTATTTATTAGTCTGTATAAATAAATAATTCGGGTGTATAAGGTTGTCATTGTCGTATTGTTCCCAGACTGTATGTAACCAAGACAATTATACGTTCTTGTTCCATTTTGATTAACCAATGTTAACTTTTGTTTCAAATGCGGTCCGCGCGTTAGCATAATTACTCGCCAAATTTTATTTTTCATTAGCCGTGAGGCAGAAAGCGTTGATAGGGCACATTAATTATCGTTGCTGAAAGAATACCTACCCACGGCATTTAAGATGGACAGACTGAACGCTAACAATGGTGACGAGTCAGATGAAGAACCGGAATCGCATGAAATAGTCGATCTTATTGAAAGTGAGCTTGAGGAAGAAGAGCTGGAACTTAATGTACGGAGGCGAACTGTGGAAGAGAGACAACATGCGGCGGACAGAGAGGATGAGGATGAGGATGAGGTGGAAGAGGAAACAGTTGAATTGAATGACACTGAAAATGAGTCAACCTCTGTAGGAAGAATAGTGAATTACTTAAAAACTTTTGTTACAAATGTAACTGGTCTGTTTAGAACTCAAGGGAAATGTGACGAGACTACTCCTCCAGAAATTCGTCATAATGACTCTGAAAATTTTGAATTGAAAAGAAAAAAGGGTCGTGCTTCGAAAAATGAGGATATAGCAAGATTTGATGATTTGAGAGATCCTCAAATGGAAGATGAACTTTCGATATTTGCTGATGATACTATTATCAATGATAAGACAGTTACAGTGAAAATGATTCTAGAAAACGATTTCTATTTTATACCCACTAAAATGTACAAAAGAATTCTCAAAAGTGCGATTCAAACCGGATTTGATTTTATTGGTATCGAACCAAGACATTTGCAGAGATTGATGATAAAAGAGTCTAATGTGTCGGATGTATTAAATTTCTGTTCACTTTTTTGCAGCAGCGCATCAATATTCACTAATATGCAGTACACGCATAGTGTATATGCGAGAATTTTATGTGGGACTAGTCTTACGTTTGCAATAGCCTATGGGTATCACAAGAAACAATCAGATATCAAAAATTATGAAGTGGAATCTGAAGAAAGTATTGTTTCTTCCATTAGAGACAGGAGCCCCGGAAGGTCTCTTCTGGTTATCAGGAAGCAAGAGGAGCATCCTGTTGTGAATATGAGGAATATTTTAACTGCTACGAGTGTGTCGTTTACATCATATTTGATTTTCAAAGAGTTTTTTACTGGTCAGGGTTGAAGATTAAGCACATGAACGTTAATCGATTATGTGATAACCTTTTGCGTAGTTTAACAGCTACGGTTCAAGCATCGTCCTTTTTTTTCAGTCGCAATATTTTTTTATATTCTCATCAAACCTCTTTCTTCATTGCTGGGTTCTTTAGATTCCCTCTCCTGTGCGTATCACTTCAGTTACTGCCCAGTTTCAATTCTTCTCATAATTGCGACGTATTGTTTTTAAAACTGCATATATCTTCTTAAAAAATTAGAGCGGAGCATGGGATCCTTTAGTACATGTTAGGCAGTCAACGTTTGATCCTAACATCGAACCTCACCCCCGAGCTCCTGTTTTCTGAAGATAACAACATCATCAAATAGGACGAATGTTAAACTATGTTATCATTTGGAAAAAAAAACTCCTGCAAGAAAGATTGAACTCTGTCTCTTCAGAATTATACAGTTAATTATATTTCCTCAGTTGTCGATAATACATTAAAAGAAGGTGAAGAATTAACAAACCATATTGTGACTGACAGGTAAAAAAAAAAAATGTCTACGATTTTCTGACCTTCCTGGGTGTATGTCAGCATGTTACAATTTCAACTGATCCTACAACAGAACCAGCAAAGACGCTTTTTCACAGTGAAACATGTTAGAACATTGACGATGATCACTGGAACAGTAAACACCACATGTGCCATTGAGAATCTGATTACTTACCTTCCAATTCAACTGTGAATCTACAAATAGTTTCAGATTTTTAAACGTTAAAGATTGTCTTGAACGATTGTAGTTCCTCCTTTCGTCCAACAAAACAAATGCGCAATACATAAGTGACAAAGAGAATCGTTGAAAAGTTTTGCCATTTAGCACAATTGCGTACCCTTAAAAAATATCGTCAAATATATCGATTGTACTCATACGTTTTGGATGTGGAACGTGCTGTGCTATCCATGCAGGATAGTTTTTTTTTTCTTTTAAATTGAGCATCTATTGACACCGTTAATCAGTTTATGAACTGTTTTATAAGAATTCTACACTAAGGGAACAAACTGTAATCGTAAATATGTAAAAAATCAGCGCATCTCTCAGATCAGCTTCTGTTGCTCCTATTGTAAGGACTTCAACATCTTATTTGATATATTCAAATGAACCACCGTAAAAACTCGCGTTTTTCTTAAACGGAATCAGATACCGTTAGATTCATAACTAATAGCTGTTGAAGCATTAATTAGAAATGATATGTAAACAAGAATGTTAGTAAAGGTATATGAAATGTGAAAATTCAACAAAAAAAAAAAAAAAAAAGAGCCACTATTCTGAAAATTCTATTTAGAAGAAAGATTGTTTCTTCTCGATTACATCAAATCTCGTCATCGCTGTTTTAAAAAGAACTAAGAACATCGACAAGAACATCCTCTACCGATTCCTCGAATATACAACAAATATCGCCGCCATCACAGCCGCCAACAAGAACTCTCTCCTCACTACGCATGACACTTGGCTTTATTTATGATCAAAAAAGCCCAGATTCCGAAGAGCCTCCGAGCACGGATATTATATCTGTGCAACCTATTCTGGACAAATTTTTTATCGGCCTTATACTTTAGTTAAAGAACAATCTTCAAAATTCGTTAAAAGAGCACACGTTATATTGATAACGGCCGAAAAAATGAAAAAAATCCTTTGCATTTTACTGAGTTTATTTCTAGAAGATCTTAAAATTCAATGAAATACGAATAAGTGTGCGTGTGTTAATATTACAATATACATGTTCTACTTAACGGCCTCATAATTTACATGATAACAATCTTTTCTAAATTAAATTGGCACACACTTTATTGCATATTGAAAACTTGTCGAAAATTCAAATTCAACAGTATTATAAAATTGTGTGCGCGTGAAAATATCAAGTTACTGGAATAATTTTTGAGTATATAGAGATAAGAAAAGAAAACCTTCGCTTAAAGAAGAATTACACGCTCTTTTGTTATATAAAGTTTTTTTGTGAATGAATGTGTTTAAATTGAGGATGTAATTTTTTTTATTCTAAAACAAGTTTTAGAAAAATAAACTTCCCTTTTCACTTATGTCAAACTTTTCTCTTAAGGATAAGTTTCAATGTATTAGTTTGAAAGTAGGAAGAGATTATATAAGTATCAATATTTAGGTACCATGTAGGCATTCGCCTGGTGAAACTCAGGAAATAGCAGGCAAGTATGAAGAAGGCTCTAACCAGTAGAAATTCTGCTATCCTATTTGGAAAACAACATTCTGGATTTTGCAGCTCCAGGGTAGAGCTGAAACGGGTCACTGGTTCAATAAGGTAATTCGAGTCAAGTGTGGAACTTGGTCACCGGGTCTATGCTTGGGACCAGGTCTGACCTAATGGGAGCTGCTTCACTATAATCACTTCGGTTCTTGACGATTCGGAATCACCATCCAGTTTCAGTGGTTCATTTCAGTTTTTGAATCGATTCTAAATAACCGGAATTGAAATGAAGTACTGTGATTCGTTCAAATTAACTGAAGTGCGTATAATGGAAGTGTTCCGTCTAAGGACACGATTTCGGCCCGGACGCAAGAGTTGTTTTTTTTTTTTAATTATTTCCTTATTACACTAGCTTTCGTTTGAACCGTGTTTCTTTCGGAGCTGACCAGGACCGGTGCACGAAAAATATAAAGTTGAAAAGTAACAATAATACAGAGTAATAACACATGGAAATAGTTTCAAAATCCAGGAAAGAACAAACATTGTATCTCTAGTCTGTACATTTTGAAAATGATTCTTGACATTATAATTATATACGAGTACTTGACATACACATTTACTTATCTCTACATATATACGTGTATACAAAACCACTTATTTCACATCACCATAATTCATGTATAATAATATTTTTCATATTACAAAATTTCTTTTGCAATACACGCTTTCTTAGCTCTTTCGGGACGTAGACCACTACTTTAACCTGCTAAGGAAATGTGAATTAAGTGAAATATTTTTATCATCACTATTTTGTACACATCGTAGAACTTATGTAGGTAGTAAGTTTTAAAGACATACAAGTATTTGAGGAGCTTGCCCTTGCCATCTACACTTCTGCAATTGACGAACGTCTCAAGACAGGAATGGCTCCACCCAATGAGTACGGACGGCACTGATTCTTATCCTTAGGTTTTCACTATGTATCGCAAGGATGTCATTTAGGGATGGGCACTTGGGTCCGAATCCATACTACCCGGATCCTAACGGATCCGGTTCCGGATACTTTTGGAATCGGTACCCGGATCCGGATCTTGGAACCGATTCTCGGATCCGGATCTTGGAACCGGGTACTCGTTATCTTCAGAACCGGTTCCTTTAGGATCCGGTTCCTTCAGAATCGGTTCCTTTAGGATTCGGTTCTCGGTTCCTTCAGGATCCGGTTCCGCTCACCCCTAGTGTCATTAGAGGCTGTATACTACTGAATTGCATGGAGCTATGGCGGTCTAGTTCTTCGTCAATGTTACATGCATGGCTATTTTGAACTGGTTGTCCGTCCCTTGGGCACTTATCATTAATAGGAAATTCTGGTATAGGTGTTACAAGGCTTTATGCGTATGATGGTATAATATAGGCTGGTGGTTGCGGATTTGTGAAAACTGTGAGGTATGGGATATTCTGGTGTTACAAGGATTTATGTGTATGATGGTATAATATAGGCTGGTGGTTGCGGATGTGTGAAAGCTGTGAGATATGGGATTTCTGGGTGATTGGTAGAGTGGAGAGACAGATACTAAGCACTAGGCCTAGTGGGCGAGGTACAAAAGCTGCGTGTGGTGTTTTGTATGTTACATCGTGGTGCATACTGTCGAGAAGGGGTCGATGGTAGGTTTCGTATCGTTTGGTTATAAATCGGATTCTTAATTTCTCTAGGTGGTATAACATGTTAGGCATGGTGACTAGTTCCTAGTTTGATGCGTTGTGCTATCCGGAATGTATATCTTTCTAGTATTTTCAGTTTGTTGTAAAATTTTGCTTTTGCTTGAATCCAAGCCACGTGGCCATATGTTAGAACTGGGCGGAGAAAAGCTTTGTATGTATTAAGTGCGGCAGTTGGATTTATACCCCACGAAGTTACTGTGATTCGTTTTAGTAAGTTTAGGCGGTTTTATGCGTTTTTGGTGATTGCTTTCAGATGTGGATTCCAAGTGAGGTGATAATCGTAGGTGAGGCCGCGGTATTTTACTTCGGGTGTAGGTCTGATTAGAGATTGATGTGCGTATAGGTTTAGGTTATCCGGGTTTCGTCGTACTCTTGTGCGTTTTCGTGGTGGTATAAAGATAATTGCTTAGGTTTTTGCTGCATTTATTGTAAGTCGCCACTGGTCACACCATTGACTGAATATATATATTGCAGTTTGCATTGTTCGATTTATTTGTTTAACGGTTTGTACTGTTGCTAGGAAGTCCGTGTCGTCTGCGTATTGATATAAATGTATATTAGTTGGTAGTGTTGGTAGATCTGAGCTGAACATTATATACAGTAGCGGTGAGAGTGCAGATCTCTGTGGTACTCCAGTATTTAGGAAGATCGGAAAATAATTGCTTTGGTCGATGTTGATATATGTAAGACGGTTTATCAGAAAATTATAAATGTACCTGATATATGCTGTTGGTAGTTGAAATTGGACAAGCTTCCATAGTAGTCCTTGGTGCCAGACTTTGTCGAACGCTTTTTCAAGGTCGAATAGCACAAGCCTAGAGTACCCACGCAACACATCTGACTACACTCTAGCTCCAAATATTTTCTACACCCCAGACAAGCGATGCAGAAATGTCTTCCAGATTTAAGATTATTTGGGGAAGAGGATTCTCTTGTGATTGCTGCTAAAAGACAGTAAAGCTGTACGAGGGAGGAAATACCGATAAGGCGACACCTCCAATCTTTTTAATTAGATCGTCGGTTCATACTCTGAAGTACCAGCTGGTTCAGGTTAGCGATATGCAAAGAAAGAAACGAAAATCTGTACTTGGGGATGATTTCATACGATGATACGCATAACAATTCATGTGTAACTCAAATTGCATCTTTAATCACTTCGAAGTACTTACTACAGGGTGGCAAAATACCATGTCTTACTTTTACCTTAGCAGGGCCCACACCTGTAGTCTGGAATCGCAATTCCTAAAATAAAAACGACAAACACAATGAACGGCGGTCAAAATCTAACCTAAACACCGTGTTATTATCTATCGCAAATGCAAATAATCTCTTCACACATATCACTTAACGGAGTCACTTCATATAACATAACGCTGTATCTGCAGAATTAAATATATAGTTCTTTTCCCAATGTTTCACATCACAGCTGACGAAAGAATCCTACCACTGGTCTACAGATTTATGAACCAAACCTAATCTAATTAAAAGGCATCTCTCAAAACGAGCTTTCGGCATGATGATGTGCTGGAAGTGATATGAATATGGTGATGATCAGTCTAAGTGCAGTGACTGCAAAAACACAAATCTACTCGCACCCACCAACACTGAGTAATGCAGTCAGTCCTATAGTGTTCATATACGTATTATTCTCACTGATGCGTATGCAACACCAGATCCTCGCAAATACGCCAATTCCCACAGATAGGTAGGCTAGGTTTGAGTCTAAACTAACATGCAGTACTCGACATAGTTTATTTAGGTTCCAGTTACATACACCCAATTGGGATACATATCACTTTACAACATTGGATTATAAATACTCAATTAGTTTAGACACAATTGCAAATCATTACTTAACGAGTTGAAATACTCTGTTGATAATTCAAGAACAAAAATAACAATTCAACAAAACAAAAAAGTTACTGACTTCGATTTTGCATAGAGAAAAGTAGAGACATCTGCGTGCTACTCCAGAAAATTTTAATATACTTACGTGCACTGTGCAATGTACACTCTCAACTGTTCATATTAATCAAATCTTCATTTAAATCAAATCCCAAATGTACAAAATAAAATATAAAATAATATCTTAATTCAATCCAACAGGTTTAACGAAACAATTAATATTTTACTTTGCTTATGCAATTGGCCATATCACACCTTTTGTTGCTATGTTAACTTTTCACAAGTTAAGCAAACTATTCCAGAATCTCAGTAAGGCGTAATATTATCAAGTTAAAGTTATAAAGGAAGAAAAACCAAGCCGTCTTCCAACACCAGAAGCCAGAACATCTAATGATACTACTGACAAGGGAAAGGTCGGTCCCTCAGTTCACCTGAAAACCCAACTTCAAATTTCGTACACTAGTAGGTCAACCCCAAAGTCAGTACCGCACAAAAATTAGTTACCAGTTTGAACTGCAAGGTCTCTGAAAAATAGGGTAAAATTTTGACTCGGTTTATCTTTACAGTGCTTGTCAAAAATTCCGAAATGGCTAAATATCTCGGTTAGAATACTTTGTTTGAAAACTTAAAAGACACAAAAATTGCAACAACAACAACAAAAAACAAGTCAACAGAACTCTCGGATAAGTTACCCAATCAACTCTGTGCGTTCCCCATCCCTAGTAGCATACAAACGTGTTTTAAACGTTGATCTTTTGTTTAGCTCGTTGATTAAACGTTATCGGTTGAAAAAAAATAATTAATTTTAAATCATATTTCAACATGGACTGGATATTGTTGAAAGGATGTTAATTCAACCTGTATTCAACTGTTATTTTCTACTATGGTACGGATTTCGTTTCATGGGACTCTTTCTATGGAATAAGATTTTAATTAAAAGCTACTTGAATGTCATTAATTATTGTGTTCTCTTTTGCATGTTGAAAACACGTTGAATTTCAATCTATATTCTAACGAAAATTTGATTCCGTTGATAGGACGTTAATATGAAGTGTTTTTAACTATTACATTGATCTGTGCCCTTAGATTATCTTTCCAAGTTAATTGCATAAAAATTGTGCTTAAAAATGAATAGAACAAAGTTAACTACGTATCTCATGTTCTCATTAGCATGTTGAAAACGGACTGAATTTTAAACTGTATTTCAAAGAACATTTAATTTCGTTAACAGGGTGATAATGTGAAGTGTTTTGAACTTTCGTTTCAAAATATGACATAAATGTTTCTTTATATACGTTTTCCTAAGGCGACGTATTACACTTCTTGAGAAATACGACTTTAATAATGTAGCCATGGTCAAAGTGTAAAATAAATGAACATGCACTTAACAAAGAAAGATATAAAGTATTCTTAATTCTTATTCTTAAGTGATAGTGAAGCGACATGTCTGGATTTGTGCCGCTTTTCAAGACTGCCTTTTCTTATAGATATCGTTAAAGAGTAATTAACTTCAGGATGATTGCGTGGTCCAGGGGTAACTTGTCGAGCTACCAACGACGAGTACGGAACGTTCCAGCTTCGAATCTTCCAGCAGACACTTGGATTATTTACTATTGAAAAGTTAATACTGTATATCGTGATGAAAGCAACGGGCTAAATGTGTTCAATATACCAATAGACAGCAACCATGCTCTGTTTTGGCCAATTTCATCGTCGGCTTCTTGATTTCAACTAGTTTCTTCTCAACCGTTATTCAATGTCGAATAAACGTTGAACAGGAGGACATTTCGGTACATTTGCAACGTGAAAATTTCGTTTTAGTACTAACGTTTAATCCACGTATTTTCAATGTATGTGTGCTACTGGGGATGGGGCCCAATTTTGTTTTTTTTAAACGGGAACCTCCCCTAACCTTTTAATGCATATTCTATATCCACGAGAAAAATCAGATGAACTGCTCAAAACTGTCGGATGTGAGTCCTGGGCCCCACAGGGACGGAAAGCAAATTAGAGGTGAGAATTGTTAAAAATTCCGGGGTGGTTAAATATCTTGGTTAGAATGAGTGTTATTGAAAATTTGAAAGAGACAAAAGCTGCAGAAAATCAAGAGTTAACGAAGGGGTGGGTCACTGAAAATATGTGGAAACGCAACTTCAAATTTCGTACACAAGTGGGTTGGCCACAAAGAGATTATCACACAAAGAAGCAGGACATATTCTGATTTATTTTTCCGTAGATACAGAATTTGCAATAAAAAATTGAGGTTCTCATTTAAAAAAAAACAAAGTTGGATCCCAAGGAGCCCACAGAGGGACCCCACACATTTTGATCGGCTAGCCCATCCCATAGCTCTGTTGATTCTCTGCAGATTTTTCTTTCAAATATTAAAATATAAAACTCATTCTAACCGAGATATAGGCTATGCCGTTCCTGAACTTTAAGCAATTCTCCCCCTTAATCTGCTTTCTGGTCCTGTAGGGCCCAGGACTCACATCCTACAGTATTGAGCAAGACATTCTGATTTATTTTTACCATAGATACAGAATCTGCAATAAAACGTGAGGGTTCCTATTTAAAATTTCAAAATTGGGCCCACACAGGGGCCCACATAGTTTGATTGGCTAGCCCATCCAATGTCTTTGTTGATTTTGTGCAACTTTTGTCTCTTTCAAGTTTTCATGTATTTTTGGCTGCCTACTTCTGTGCAGAATTTGAAGTTGGGTTTCAAGGTGATCTGAGTGACCCTTCCCTTGTGAGCCCAAAATCCATCCTCCAATACGTTACATCAACCCAGTACATCCAGTGGTACTACAAGAGAAAATCACGAAAAAAATGTGTCAAAATGATTCATTGCTCTTTTTTGGCACAAGGACCATATTAGTAGAAGCTATGATTGCTCCGTTTCCGGTTAGATATCTATTGTAACCATCTTCATCTCCCATAGTTTTCTTTGTTGGTATTAGCAGTGAGATTACTTCATAATATAATACTTAAAGACGTGGAAACACACGCCGTGTAGTGTGATTACTGTCAAAATAAGCTAATTTAACCAACAAATAATCCAATTGGTATGTGTTACAGATCCAATAGTCTAGTTATTCTCAACCTGTATGTTGTGCACCCTGGGACGTCGTGATAATTGATCAGGGCTACAGCGAGTCGAAAGCGATTAATGGATACGAGTGTACTCTGATCTGGAGACAGTCTAGAATTCTACAAATGTGTCCAGCATTTTTGGCGTGGACAGTTGCGAAGACTATAGCGCAACCTAGCGGAGATTTCTGGAGGTTCCTACTCTGGATTCGACGACCCAGATAGGATTGAGAACCGCAGTAGACTAGTACAAACAAATAACTGGATAAACACGTGACAGTTGAAGACAGAAACAACTGAGTAATTACGGGCTACAAACCAGAAAATGAACCATAATAAAATGTAAACAGCATAATTGATTCTATAAATGAACCAAATATGAATTAGGGCTAATTCTAGGGGTCGCGAAGACTCAGTGGTAGAAGGCTCACCTCTAGTGTGTGACCTCCCCTCTGATGTCATATGGATTTCGTGGTGGACAAACATTGTATGCGTGAGTTTTCCCGTTTTTTTTTTCATTTCTTCATCCACCAATTCTCCCACCATCATCCATCCGTCCTGACATAAAGTTTCCTAAGAGCCTTAGAGACAATTCAAATTCATAATTAATGCTAAACTATGATTGGTTCAAATCGTTGCAAGGAGGGAACTAAAAGAATTTTAAGAATTTACACAGTGAGTGGTTTTCCGATGTCTTTAATTAGATGAGGACGAGATGTGCAGTGTTATATAGATTCCAAACTTCTATGGATTGCATTTTAGGTACCGGTACTACCCCGGATCGTATAAAAACGTATGTATAATATCATTAATACTCGAAAAGCAATCTATTAATGATAAATACTCATAATATTGTTCTGCCTTTGCTTGGGCATCGAGGTAATCAAAGTTTGCTAGGAAAAGCGTCATCCAATATTCATAATAAGATTGAAAAACGACGTAGATTACTGGCATAAGGCGATGCGATAATCTGTCATTTTATTGCTAATGGCATTAAAAAGATGTAGAAATTATTGAAAACTAAAGTACAATTAGTAAAATAACAGTATTTCTTGAATGTTCTCAAGCTGCATGTATGTTTCACTTAAACCCGGATACTTCCTGGTATATTCCTGACATACAGTGGTGGAAATATACTTTGTTGTATCGTGAGAATGGAAGAAATCTGTGAGAAACTGTAAGAATACAGTGATTACTTTAAACTGGAAACCTCTAAGTTTTGAGTGTTTAAGACTGACGATAGGTTGACTATGATATGGTAAGTGCTTGCACAAACTGCTTGGAAAAAAAGGCATTGCCAATTCCAATAACTAAAGAGTCAGGCTAGTGCGCAAGGTGTTTCGGGTTCTCATCCTGACTGAGCACGGATGTTCATGTATTTTGAAAATCTATTTCACTCGTATGGAAACAGGCGAACTCATAGTTTATCATAATGGATCAAACAAAAATAAAGTTTATCAAAACTTTTCAGGAAAAGTCAGTGTTAAATTTAGACATTGTCAGGAGTAGAAAAGGGGATTTATTCTCATTGGAAAAGACTTAATTTCTAAAGAAAAATATGCTTCGCTTTTTTAAAGACTTACACATATCTTAATCTATGGAGTAACTCAATCTTCCTGGTTGGATTTTAATATCCCCAAGAGGGATCAGCCCTAGAATTCATCACTGGTTAAATCTCTATTTGAATGTAATATCTCTTAACAGTTTTTCAATATCGAAGTATTTAGCAAGTTGTTGAGCGAGAATAGTATTTCATTTTGCCAGTTCACACTTGTTTACATCCAGTCAAAATAACCACCATAGAAATTTTCTTGGCGATTGTTTCTTTCGATTTAGCGCTCTCGCGGCGAGATCATTAATCACTTCCCACAGCAACACTTCGTTGACTTGTTTCTCCCTCATGACTGTGTCTCTTGGGAGTTTTGCAACGGGAGATCTTTTTTGCTTTTGATTTAATAGTATTTTTCCTTTGTCCTATTCTCCTTAAAAATAATGATCATACGACTCTTTTATTATACTCTCGTTCGCTGCGGTGATAAATTTTCAGTATACCTATTAGCATACACAGGGGATTTCTGTATAGAAGATTACCTTTGTCTCCTTTGTAACTACACGATTTGAAGAAAGATTTCTGAATTATCTTTACAGTTCAAATAGCGGTGGATAAAATTTAGGGAGAATTTTTTGGGAGAGTTCTCAGTGAATATTGTCGGGCATAATCCCCAAGACAGGAAGATTGATAGATTTTATGTTCAATAACTGAGATAAAATGAACTCAGCAAGAAAAGATTCAGATTTTAGTGTCATAATTTACCTTTTCTCTTTGGTTTCCGATACGCAATTCCTCTTCAAAACTATCCAATAATTTATTTAAAAAGATATCTAATTTACCTTTTCTCTTTGGCTTCCGATAAGCAATTCCTCTTCAAAACTATCAAATAATTTATTTAAAAAGATATCTAATTTATCTTTTCTCTTTGGCTTCCGATAAGCAATTCCTCTTCAAAACTATCCAATAATTTATTTAAAAAGATATGTAACTGGTGTCCAAGGGCGCATATGATGAAAAATATTATTGTTATGATCCCAGATTTCTAATAACTTTTATTGAATATAATCGCTTTTTAATAAAATCTTTATTTTTCTAAATTTGTAAAGTATTAGAAATGTCAGTAAACATTCAATAAATTTCCTACATTTTGGGAGCTATATTCATATACTGGGGGAAAACTGATTTTTGTCCCTTACCGGCGAAAATCCCTTTACGCATCACTAACTATCCACAGAAGTTGGTTTAACGCTAGTAGGCGTTAGGAGCTTATGCAGAAGCGTGAAAAATTCTCTACTGTATGTACAGAAGTTGGATTGCAGTCCTCGGAACTAGATTAACCTGTGCGACATTTTGCAATATGTGTATACTTTTACAGCTTACTAAGGTAAGACAAAAATTAGAGCACACGATGAGCGTACTTAAAATGAAGTTAAACAAAACAAATGGAATGTGTACTTCACATAAGGAGAAAATGGTATATGGCAAAAATTTTGGCAGGACTCAAAAACGTCCAAATCCGAGGGAAGAAAGACGTCCAAATTGAAGACGCCTGAAGAAAATCAAATATTTTAAGGAGCGACATGGATGACAAGATCAGCAGACCAAAATTCGCGTTAAAAGATGAGACAAAATTAGGAATTTTCTCACGAGTGTCTCAGGGTTATTGATGACAGCGTAGTAGATAACTAGTGAAAATATTCAGTGTTTTATATTTAAAACCGATCTGTGAGAGTTTCTTAAAATTTGAGAACAATACGAAATAGATTTTTCTTAAAACGTGGAGTATTTGGTAAATCTTCGCACCTGAAATAAGAAAAAAATATTTAGTCAATATTACAGGTGACTAAATAATGAGGCAATAAATCAAAAAAGACAAAAATACAGATTTTCGTGTTTTCCGTGGGAAATAAGAATATTGGAGTCTAGTATTAGCTTCTCTCCTGTCAATGAATTATTAATTTTGTAAATTTTATTTAAGACTTTTAAGCAACTTTGGCTCAAGCCAGATGCTGAGAGAAATTGATGGAATGAAGAAAGTGGTACGAAACTGGGGAACCTCGAGAAAACCCATACACACGGTGTTTGTCCACCACATCTACTCTTAATAAGTTTCTATGTTGTCTTAATATCCTTGTAAGGATTTCATTATAAGTGTTCGACGCCTGTTGAACATTTTTACATTGTATCAATCCATGCATTAGATTATCTAGGCATAACAGTTATCCTATTTTCTTTTCATAAAAAAAATACTTTGAAACTAATATACATTATGAACGACCAAGAACCACACATAATACCTACATATAAAGCACATAGTAAACTCCTTAAATTAATTCATATTTTGTCCAGTTATAATTTGGATAGTTTGTCTGAATTTTACTACTATACAAGATTGCTGGTGGCATTGTTCAAAAATAATAATTATATAATGACTTTGTATTAGAAGTTACCAAAGGATTATACACTCTCGATCGCTCACATGATTCCCAGTCGGAGCAATTCGGTGTTCATTACTTAGCGTAGCCATCAGGTATGCTGGGCTTAATGCGGAAATTTGCATAGTCTTCTAAAATCTGAATTTACTCTAACACAGTGGGAGTGGGACGTGTTTGTCGTTTTTCTATTGCCTCATGTAGTTAAGTTAGTGATAGATATAAACATGAACTATTTTATAAGCTACGGACTAGCATTAGTTGTAAGGACATTACAGATTATTGTTTAGTTAGTTACAAGATGACTAGAAATAGGACAGAATACTTAAAGAACGCTATGGTTGGAAGATTTGAAATGTAATAACTCTTATTTTGGACATGAAATGATACGAATGTATTGAGCAACATGTGACGAAGATATCTAAGGTAGCATTTTGTAGGATATTAACTAATGATGATTATCTGAAATATGAATACAATCATTGTTTGTAAATTGTTGGTGTTGAATGATCAATGCTATTTGATCTGGGATCTGATATTCTAATGATTAAAACAGAGTAAAGATAGAAACGTGCTTATCTATTTAATAAAACATTTTGTGAGATGGACTTTACTGACTCCTCTGAAATATAGTAAAGATATTTCTGAAGCTAATGCATAATAACTTAAGAAATATCAGATGGTGTACTGTGTAACTGTATGAATTTGTTAGTATATATATTCGCATTTATTTAGGGTTAAACGATAAATACTCCATTCTGCCCCGTGAATTCCTGTGTACGTATATCAATAAATACTATAATATTGCAATAGTAAGATGACTTTCAGAAACATGCTGGTAAGAACATTGAGAAACCTATTGTAGTATTACCGTTAATTATACCGAACTGATACTAACGTTGTAAGTTATTGAAAACAATCAATCAGATGTGAGGAGAGTGGATTACCGCGAAGTCTGCTATATCTGGACACATCGGTGATAATGGTATCTTAGTCGGCGATGTTGCAGGGATTCAATGCTACAAATATATCGATATCAATATTAAAATGGTAGTAAAGTTGTTGAATTTGTTACTTGTACAACTTGTGAGAGAGTCGTCCCATCTATGACACACATAAAAATGCATCGAAACAAGAAAAAAGTAAGGAAATAATTGTACATACAAATCAGTCAAAAGAAAAATATTAAAAGAACAAGCGATCGGGGTGGTGTAATGCGGTGTGTTAACCTCGCTAAGGTTCTAGGTTTGAGTTCGGGCTAGGGTATTGTTGTTTTTGGCTTTCTAGAGATTTAACAGCTAACGGTAATTAGTAACTACAAATACTGCAGAAATAAAAAAAAATGTACTAAAAGCAGTCAAGAAGATTGCAACTGAAGGAGGCCGCTCTTTTTTTTTTTTACGATTTTGAAGGAAAATATATTCAGTTTAATACATTTCTGATTGTTATAGGCAGATTGATCTCTGCATTAGAAAACAGGAAAGAATCAGTAGAAGAATTTTGTACCAAATTTGAATTTCTAATTTACAAGGAAAAGACAACAAATAACTCTTAAAATGTAAAATACTGAAACGGCTTTTCCAAGAAAATTATGAATTTGTGGCAAAAAGATGGTTCATTTCAAAGTACAGAGCAATATTAAAAGTAATAAAATTAAAAAAATATATATATATCCGTAATTACAATAGAGAGAGCATTTGTTCGAAACCCACCTAATTGTAAGAGATATTTCTTAATTGTAATGCAAAAATTATTGTCAACCTCTGCAAATAATTGCTGGACGGAGCGCTCTATTTCATTTCCCAAATGGCTTAAGAATTATTTACGATCATCAATGTTGCAAAATCGAGTCAACAACCTTTCATTACATCTCAATGAATTCTGACATTACTCAACAACCCGGTCTCTACGAAGGTTCTGTACAACCGTTCTATATAACCGATCGATAATTTTACCACAAAGAAAGCCTTCAGCAAATCTCTACTGGACGCCTGACTTGTAGTCGGTGTTGTTCAATATTGATGCACGAATCATAACATTGTACTGCTAGCAAATAAGCTCGCCCTTTGATGTGTCGGCAAATAAATTTATACCCTTCCTTTTACACAACTAGAAACATAGCTGCCATGTAAGTTGCATAAGATATAGGAAACACTACTGAAGAGTAAATCAGTTGTTTCCTGGAGCGCCAAAATATCCCCAGAATCAAAATTTTTCGAATAATCACCATTACGGTCGAATGACTTAGGTATGTACAGTTTGCTGCAAATTGGGCTAATGATATGGATTAGAATAGCAGACAGAAATAGTTTGATATCTATTTATAAGAGTTTATATATTGGACCTGAAATTTTCAATACTTACAAGAGCGTCATATCTTCCATTCTTTTCTTTAGTTCGCAATGGTTCGTGTTGTCCTCAAATCTTGCAACGTTAATTTAACTCATTTTTCGACGTCATACAACGATGAAACTTTGCACAGCGACCTAAGTCGGGTGGCCATTGAATATTCAATTGTTACTTTCATATATTTCTATATATTTATATATTTTAGAAGCATTTTTAATATATTTTTAAATATGGACTTCTTTATCCTAAAATAAATACTAGCCTGGAACGACCTGTCGTTTGACTGGTTGCATAACACTTTAGGATTTGAGTCACAAAACATTAGCTTGAGAAAGTATCCGAATACCGAAATAACTCGAAAAAATATATATATTTTTAAAAATACATACTTTTTGTAAACATGTCATACTGAAAAGTAAAAAAAAAATATTTATGTTTGAAAAGAAAATATGGGCCGCGCTCATTCAAGAATTTATAAAGGGACTGTATATGAGAGCGAGCCCCATGCTTTTTTTAATCATGCATAAACAAAATTAGTTTTTACTTCTTATTACGACTTGCTTATGAAAAGTATGTCTTTAAAAAGATTTTTTTTTAATTTCTGATTTACTCCTGTGAATTAACAATTTGTAGTGGTAGAAAATAAGAGACTTAAATAAACATTTAGTAATTGAATAAAAACTTTAAAACTTTGTTTGACTAATTAAGAAACCTGGCCCATCCAGGTTGTACGATCGAACCTAAAACATCTCGGAAGCTAGCGTGAAACCTCACGAGCACCAACTGTGGGGAAATGTCGTTAGAGGAGCAAGGGAGCGAGCGAGCGAGAGAGAGAGAGAGACAGAGAAGGGTAAGATGATTAAGAATATAATTAAAAAATCTTCATCATGTGAAGACAAATTGTCTAAAAAACGGGACCAAATAAGTTCCATGGTAGTATTTCTATAAGAAGGACAGTACTAATAACAACAATAAGTCGACCTTATTTGACCTCTCAAATGAAATAACAAACACCAATGGTTTCTGGGATACGTATATGAACTAGTACAACACACACAAACTCACATAGACATTCATTGGCTCACAAAAGAGAAAAACAAGAGACTTAAAAATGTTTCTGCGCGTGCGTATATGACGAAACATTTGTTTGCATATCTGTAATATAATGTGTATGTACGTTTATTCCATTGGGTGTTTTTCGTCAACATTACCAACAGCTGTTTCTCATTATTACGCCTTTTCCCTTTTTTTTAAAAAAAAAAAATATTTATTTTCCCCTTTGAACAGTTTCTTCCTCTT
>JAGDQP010031801.1:0-21718 GCA_022664845.1 Lepisma saccharinum
CTTTGATCGTATTTTCTTTCAAGAGTGTTTAAATGGTTACATTCGTAATACCTAATAAACAATGAAGTTAAAATTTAAATTGCATATACTTAAATGAAATACAAAGTATTTCGAGTGAAACATAGAAGTATTAACTAATTCCATAGATCCAAATGCAGAAATGATATCATCCCTTAGTGGTACAACGAAGTGTATTCCGAAAATGTTTAAAATTAAAGCTGAAATAAACTATGATGTTAATTGAGTCTATATACCAACATGATTTTATGGTACCAACCATCAATAGTTATAATGAAATATTGCTCCAATATATAGACAACTTTACTAAAATTCATAATATATTTACAAATATTGAAAGATCAGAAATCGATTTTTTTATAATGGTTAAGTAGTAATTACTCATTATATTGAACATAAAAAATCGACAGTATCTGTTTAATAAAGAAATACATAAAACGACATTGTTGGTTTTATATTTTGATAATGTTACGAATATGATTAAATTTATATTCCACGTACATTTGGATCTCAAAATTTTTGTTTCTGCAAGTTCATGCAGTTTCTCTGTTTACTTTAATTGATTTTTTCTTTAATACTATTTATACACATCGTTATTTTCTTCAATTAAAAAACAGTGATTTATTAATGTGTTTTAACTATGTTTTATTAAATAAGATGCTAATTACGAGCATTTTACATTATTTTCATTTTTTAAATAATGTAAAAACATTAAGACTTTTAATTTTGTAAATTTGTATTTACTCTAAATGAAACTTTAAACTGTGATGATAATTTTTCACAATTGAAGATATTAACGGAAAAGAAGGCACATAGATCCAAAATGAATTTTCGGCAAACAGATGCGTGTATGTTACCAAGATGTTTTTGAAACAATATTTACGTCGATGACGACACCAGTACATAGAACCAGGTTTGAAAACTGTTACATAACCTGACAGAATTCAAAGCTTGCATGCAAATGTATTGAAAATTATATAAGCATGTTATGTACCCTTGTGCTAAAGAAAGTCCATAACGAAGCTAACGAATAGAGATATTTACTTGAAAATTGCAGGAGATGTAGAAATGAACATGGAAGATTGTTTCAAATGATTGCCAGAAAATGGGAATATCGGTGTCAGGGTTGGAATGTTTAAAACAAATGTTTTAAACAGAGGCAATCTTATTAAACATTTTGTTTATAACATTTTCAACATTTGTTTTAAACGCTGTATTTTTATGCCATGTTTAAAACATGTTAATTTTAATTTATTTTTGAAAGAATCATATTATTTTTAAGAGTAGGAGGTTACTATTTTAATTTTATATTTACTCCGTAAAAGGTATTAAATTTGTTCCGTGTGAAAGATAGTTTCCAAAATAATCAGTATGATGGCAAGCCTACAGATGAAGACATATAGTTCGTTGTTTTGTTTGTTCTTTATCGTTTGAATACTAGAAGCAAGACATATTCATATGCTATCAATCACATTACACAAAAGGTTCATACTTCAATTCTTCCTTTTTTGTTTGTTGTGAGAAACTGCCAGGAAAAGAAAAAACCTCATGGATATGTATTTTTTCTATGATAGCATTACTCTATCTTTTTTTATGTTGATGAGGATTTGATAACCATTTCTTATTCGGTGATTTTAGTTGGAGGGCCATGGGCCCACTGAAAAATTAATTCCTTCCATCCCACTGCTCCATAGGCACCAATTATGTTCCATTTCTTAGTGGCTAAATAACATTTATAGTAATGTTCCCCCCCCAAAAAAAAACTGGTTTTAGATTATACGAAAGGCGGTCAATTTTCGTCGAAATCTGATCAAAAGAATATTTTCAAAATTATTTTATTTTAGCTCCAACGTACACTCCCCGATTCTTTGGAATCAATTTTATATTATTCCTTATGGTGTAAAGAAAATTTAGAGCCATGTTCCCAGAAAATAAAACCCTAACTTTAGAGCAACATGGCTGTCATTTCTGATCGAAAATTGGTCAAAGACGGTTTTCTATTTCTTTCGTTTTTTATTTTTATTTTTTACCTTTCTAAAAGCACTTTAGTTGAAACAAATATAAACGCACCTGAACAACAGACCTGGCACAGTGTCTTCACCTAAAGAAATGGGCGGCCGGGTGGCCGCGTGGTTTGCGACCGTAGGTCATTGGCTCGAATCTCAAGAGTTCGAGTCCTGGCAGGGGCATGGGTGATGATTTTAGTAGCTGAAGGCGAATCGTGACGGACCGAAGTCAAAAGTTACACATTGGCCCATATAAAAATTAAGTTTACTAAAGTTTACCTAAAGAAATAGTAGTGATACAATAAAAGTCCCCCCACATTGAAAGACTGGGGGGGGGGATATAAAGTAGATAGCGTGGGGTATCAAGTGAAAGGATTTTGCCTACTGAATAAACATCTGAATTATATTCTTCAGAAAAAGTAAAAATTCCAAATGAATAGCAAAATTTTCACAAAAATGAAACTACTTATAACCAAAATTGCGACCATTTTCAATGGAAAATGAATCAATTTTTATGTTAAAGAATATAGCCCTTAGGTTGAGAGAAAGGAATGAAACTCAATAAAGATTCAAATAAAACCGGCACTGCGTTACTTATTTGGCCCAAAGAAATGGTAATTTGCGATAACGGCTATTAAAAAATTAAGAACTTCTTGGTCTGGAGAACTTAGAGGCTTGAAAAGTGAAGTTTATCAGTAGGTCATATTAGGCATTAAATGAGTGGATTTCCGACAGAATTTGAATATGAATAATACTTGATTTAGAAAAAGATTTCAAATTTATAGCTAAAATGAAACTGCTTAGAAAGATAAATGGTCACAATTGTTTGTTTTAATTTTAGGAGTTTGATTTTTGTATAAGTTTGGAATCCCTAAAATACTTTTCTGAAAAAATATATCATATCTATATGCAGTCCATAAACGTTTTTCATTTCATACTTCATGTAACCTACTTTATAAGCTTCCATTTTTCTGTTCTTCATTCTAGGGCGTTCAGGTTTCCAAATTTGAGAGCGTTTATCGTATAATTGCCATTTCTGTGGACCAAAACAATAACACAGTGCCGATTTCGAAGCTTAAGTAAAATTTTAAATATTTTTCTCTAAACTCAAGAAGTTCTTGTAAATGAGAAGCAAAATAAAATACGTCTTTGACAAACAAACAATACATTTTTCGTTGTAGTTATTATGGAGCTGCTTCAATAATTATATGCCATGAGAACATATTAATTCTGTTTGCTCATAGAAATGAGTTACTATTTACAAAGGCGTTAATTGGAATTTCGTGAGAAATTGAATATTTACCTGGTAAAGTAACAGTTGACTTTATTTTTTAAAAGAAATTCAGCTTATTCTCCAAATAAGACATATGTATAGTTTGGCATTATATACAGCTTTATCGAGGGATGTAATCCATTAGCAATGGAACGTCGTGTTGTAATAAAAAATGTGTACACGGTCTCACAAACACGGTCTCACTGAATAAAACAAGTTTGCAGCCTTAATTACAATAGTCATTAATACAATAGAAAACCTTGTTACTACCGTTAGAATTCTAGTGATAGGAAGGAAAATATTACTTTAATTGTAAACGCATTAATTTCGCATTACTTTGCTCACAAAAACCAACAATAATATTTGCTTTATTGCAATATAAAATACAGTGTTATTTTAGTATATTCTCCATTATGTATGACGTTAAATTACACGTACACTTAAATATCTATTTCTTACATTTTATTAGAATCATCCAATAGCCGAATTTTCCGATATTCTTAAAGTAATAAACATATTTTCTTTTCTGCATTACTTACACTTTTAAACTTAATATTACTTCGCGATATTATTGTCTACTTTAATTTAGACATAACAGTAACGTGGAATAGTTCTACTATCTTCCCCGTAACTAAGATCTGCCCAGTTTCTGTAGTGTCTAATACGACTTATTTACAAACGATGATTCGTCCACATTCTCTAAGAAGGCAAACGTTTAATTAATTGTAAAGGGACGATTTATCTTCAGCATTTGTCATATCAGGATGGCAGAGAGGATTTTGACTTTAAGTTGAGAGAAATATAAAAAAATATATTCGTGGCGGGCTGAATTAAAACATTAGAGTTTTTCTCTTGTTTAAAAGCTTAAAATTAGTAAATTTCATTTATTTATGGTCTTTAGGCTTCTCAAGTTTAGGTCAGAAAAGAACAGGAAGAGATAATGTTGAAAGGTGGTATTCTAGTGTTAAGTTTCCTTAGTACAATCCCAGCAATTACATAGTATCATAGAGAGACGGTATAAACATGGACCAGTCTATGTCACTGGTGGACCACTGAGATTGATCCAACGATCTTCCGATTACTAAAGCAAATTTATTATCAACTGAGCTACGGCCGCAAGTATATAACATTCTTAAACATGAAAGTATTTCATTTCTTTTGACAAGAATTACAATTCCTTGGCTAAGAGCAAGTACTGAGACATGTCGTACCCGATTGCTCACTACGGCGTTAACCATGACGTTTGATCTACATTGGTCAGTAATGACTTATTTGAATAATCATCATTCAACAGTGATTTCCGTGTTGGAGATATAATTTAGTGTTCTCGGTAGAAAAAAAAACTCATATGGCAACACTTATTTTGCAATGTGAGATGTTAAATAACTGCACCCGTATAACGATTGGAATCGAACATGAAACCCACCTTTCTCAGAGTTGTCGGAACATCCTAACAAACATTTAACCCTCATTATTCCTGTGGATTGATTTAAAATAAAAAAAAGATGTTATACTCTTTGTATACCCCTTGTAAGGTGAGCGAGCAATTTACCTCGTATACCCCCTGTAAGGCGATCGAACATTAGAGAGTATTATTAAGTAGTATTTACGTCCTAATTTATGTATTTCCTTTTATTACATGCGAAAGCTTTTGAAAAAGAGAAAACAATAATAATTAATGTGTTTATGATGTTTTGCGTATTGCTGACTTTTCAGTAGTGTGCCGAAGTAGTGCAGCTGCTGGTCAACAGATGTCACTACTTCGCTAATTTGGGCATTAGTAGTAAAATAAGATAATGAAGCAGTAAATGTTAATCTTGTATTTTAAAATAGCGGCGATCTTTTAATGTGTTTCTGATTAATTAAACAAAGACTTAACAGTTTAAGTTATTTATTCTTCGTTTCTGACCAGCGGCCGTAATTAATTAATAAACCCATGTATCTATGTAGGTTTTTTACTGTAGAGGAACTGTGAGAACATCGCTTTTCTCGCCCTGAGTACCACAATTCAACACATTAATAAGACAATGACCGAACCAATCAACTCCTTCACCTGGTGGTGCAATAAATGGGGTCTCATAATAAACTCCAATAAAACACAGACTATCATCTTTCTCCCTCCAAAACTCAGATCTAGAGTTAGACGTAATCCTGATAAACTGAATCTCACTGTCCTACAAGAACGCATCTAACCATCAAATCATGTCAATAACCTACGCATAGTTTTCGACAAACTTCTTACATGGCGCCCACACTTGCAGATCGTCATTACAAAAGCCAAAAACAGACTAAATCTCCTTAAAAGACAGACCGGAAGAACATGGGGACTCAAAGTTCGCTCAGTTATTAATACATAAAAAGCATTTCTCCGACCAGTGTTGATATGCGGATTTACTGCTTGGATTAACGCATCCCATGACGTCTCCAAGAAACTACAAATCCTACCCAGTCGCACCCGAGAACTTTACGACGGAATAAATTTTCCTCATACACACAGAATACGAAGTGCATCAAATGAAATTTTACACATTAAAATGCATCAAAGTATGCACATGGTTGTGTAAAAAGTCATTATTTGAGATCGTTGCGATACATTGATACACTTAAGCGCATCAGAAAATAAAAATACGTTAAAACGCATCATATTGACGCATTTTGCTGTATAAATTGAAGTGGTGAAAAAAATACGCATTTATGTGTGTAAATATAATTGGTGCATTTTTGTTTTTTTCATTATTGCATTCTTTTGAGAGCATTGGGGAGAAATTCATACCGTAGAACAAATAAATTAATGATGATATATGGTATTATCAGATCTACTTGAGTGAGTGTTCTTATATTTAAGGATGGGATCAGAAACATTTAAAATTTTTGAAATGTGAGAAGAGTGTGAAATTTGGAGAAGAATGCAGAAAATCAAAAGTATTAACAGAGTATAAACAAAGGGAAGGTTTGACAACGGATAGAAGAGAAGATAAGGCCTGTCACGTCAGTGGTTTTATTAGTTATTATTTATGCTTGCGTTATTATTAGGTTTTGGGTTGAATCTTCCGCGGCCAGTCATCTTAACTGGCCATTCATTCTTCAATCACCAAATTAATACCGAGATGATATCTTCAAAGAGGTTTTGTTCAATTAACCCCCATCCCCTGTCCCGGTCTGAGCCATAGATTCTTAAAGACCATAAAATAAATTAGAGGTATTTATTTGCCAAAGCTAACAAAAGCACCAATCCAGGTGACCAGTCACCAGAATCAAGCCTACGCTCCGAATGCGAGGATAGCGCTCTATAAAGTGAGCCACTGCCGTGTGGTAATCCCAGAGATGTCCACCCTCGCGAGAGAGGCAATCACGTGGGTACTTCTTACCCTCAATCACCCTCATAATGCGAGGGTGAGGGCCAAATAATCTTTGTGAGGGTGAGCGAGGGCCAAGTGAACTTTATGTGGGTGAGTGAAAGCGAGGACCAACCAATCTAACTGAAGGCGAGCCGAAAAGACTTCGCGAGGGTGAGGGTGAGTGACAGCGAGAGCCAAGTAATTTTCATGGGGTCGAGGGCCAAGTAATCTTCATGAAGGTGAGTGAGGACGAGGGCTAAGTAATCATCATGAGGGTGAGGGCCAAGAAATCTTCATGAATATGAGTGAGGGCGAGGGCCAAGTAATCCTCATGAGGGTGAGTGAGGTCGAGGTATAAGTAATCTTCAGGAGGGCGAGGGCGAGTAATCTTCATGAGGGTGAGTGAGGGCGAGAGCCGAAAAACTTCGCGAGGGCCAAATGCACTTCGCGATGGCGAGGGCCAAGAAATCTTAGTGAGGGTGAGTGTGGGCGAGGGCTAAGTAATCTTCATCAGGGTGATGGCCAAGTAATCTTCATGAAGGTGAGTGAGAGCGAGGGCCAAGTGATCTTCATCAGGGCGAGGAAAGAGTAATCTTCATGAAGGTGAGTGAGGGCGAGGGCCGAATAATCTTCATGAGGGTGAGGGCCAAGTAATCTTCATGAGGGTGCGTCAGTTCGAAGGCGAGGGCCGAGTGATTTTCGTGAGAGTGAAGGCGAGGGCTAAAATTTCACGTCATGGTGATGGTGAGGACAGCCCTAGCGAGGGTGGATACGTGTGGTAATCCGTACAATTAATGCACGTAAACGTGTCGTTTTGATGCATTTAGGTGGTTAAATTTTTTTGACTGCAGTGACACGTCTATATGCATAAAGTTTTTATGCATTTTGGTGTGTTAAAAGATGCATTTTGATGTATTAATTTTGATGCACTTTGATGCATCTTTCGAATTGATGGGCATGTCTGTGTCAAATGAGTCATATCATTTAATGCATTTAAGTGCATCATACAAAATTGATGCAGAATAACGTGTCACTGGAGTCAAACAATCTATATATTTTTTGTGTCAAATGACACACTTTCTGTTCTGTGTGTATTCTTTATCATCTGGAAACACTACGTCTAAAATACATAAGGCAGCGCTATGACACACAGCATCCTTTACTTATCGACATAATTCAAACACAACTAAACAACATACAGAACAATAACAATACACCACTCTCAACACTCCTCACCATATACCACTTTACATTACCACCCGACGACCCAGAAAAAGCATTCATTCGTCAACTTTGCTCATTCGATCTTCCACATCACCTTTCGCCTTCATATATTTCACAGTAACCATCTTGAACAAACAGAGCTCTCACCTGTCTCAATCACGGTCTAGAGTAGCTCCTAGACCAGAAGAATATCAATCATTTGTCTATAATTGTCCCAAAGTGTTATGACGTCTAGTGCACCTCACCTTCATCACATCACCAACATCATCCAGATCTGATTTTTTCCTCACCTATATGAATGATTATGAGGAAAACTCACAATGACCAGATAATGAAAAATTTATATAAAGTTTAATGATACAACAAACCCACTTAGCCCATCCACTTTCCGATATATCCTTCCTTAGTTCAGTTTACCTTCTCTTCCCATATAGAGGGTGTAGCCCTTTGGGGGAGCTAACCGCGGTTGGCAAAAAAATACGTACAAGAGAATAAGCGAGAAGGTATGTTCATTAGGCGCTTCCGAAGTTCGGAATCATGTTCTTACGGGCGGATAACACATAGGGAACATTTCAATAGGCGGAGGGAAAATAATTTATTAATGCCGTTTGAGTGCGAATCTTTTGATACAACAAAAACCATTACAATCTGCAATATATAGACTTTAAAATAATAAAAAAATATTTTGCTTCAATAGCTGCAGTAGTTTCAGAACTACAGCCTGTTATTTGATTTGAATCGTTAATTTTTCATCAGTTTATAATAAAAATGGGTTTATAATAACCTTTTGGATGGGAATTTTTTGATACAAAAATGACCACTTCCCTCACCCAAGATCAACATTTTAGACACCTGAGATTAACATTTTTGCTATCAATTCTTCAGTTTCTTTGGACATTTTAAAATGATGATGAAGGGTGTTTAACAGTCGGAAGAGTGGTTAGACCGGAAAAGAGTGAATATATTCCGCAAAATTTTCATTTTATCCTATTTCTTTTTTTTTTTTGGGGGGGGGGTTCTTGAAGTTTATACTGATTTTTTTCTTAAGCTTATGTCAATTACAAGGTCTTATTAGATGATCTATTAGAATAATACAGGGGCACTGCGCGAACTGATAAATACCACGGACTTGTGTTGATGGACCACAAAAGTTTTAAATCTTTTCCTTGACTGGTAAAGATATCCTTTTAACGATGTATTAAGAATGGGCGAATGTTTATACTGAATCGATCTTTCTTATCGGGACTTTAGGGTAAAAAAATCAAAGGAAAATTAGTATTCTTAAACTCACTTTTTCATCCCATTTAACGAATTTTTCGCGAAGTTTATATCAATGTTTTCTTTCGTTTATGATACTGGCAACAAGGTCTAACTGATTTCTCTGCTAGTATAACAACATGTACACAATGAATCAAGAATGAAAACATGGAAATGTAAAAATACACGATTTTCACATCCTTTTTTCTTAAGTTCGCAATGGTTCGTGGTGTCCTCAAATCTTGCAACGTTAATTTAAATTATTTTCCGACGTCACGTAATGATGAAATTTGCACAACGGTGTAAGTCGAATGACAATACGATATTCTATTGTTACATTCATATATTTTTATATTTTAAAAGCATATTATAATATTTTCTTTTAATATCCTAAAATAAATACAAGCCTGCAACGATCTGTCGTTTGACTGGGTGCAGAACGCTTTAGCGTTTGGGTCCGAAACATTAGCTTGAGAAAAATTATACGAAAACCAAAATAACTTGAAAAATAATATTAAAAAAATTAAATACATACTTTTCTTAAACAATTCGTACTAAAAAGTGAAAAATAATATTGTTTATGAATGACTAAACAGAAAAGGGTGGGGCGCGCCAATCTAAGGACTTTTAAAGTGACTGTATATGAGAGCGAACGCCATGATTTTCTTTTTAGACATGTATTAAAAATACTTTTAATTTTTTTTAATGTATGTTGAAACTTTTTTTTATTTTTCACTCACATCGCTTTGAGTGAAAGGAAAATCTGAAATAACTACTGAAAGGTTATTTCTGAAACATTATCATTGATAGAGGTGTCTGGTAGGTTTACTGTAATCACAATAATCTTTTCCGTACACGGATTCTATTTCAAATGATTGATGGAAAAACAAGGAAAAAACATTTATCGAGGGAAAAGATGTGGTTTTATGACCTTTTCTTTCTTGTTGTTAATATTCGTTATATTCTCTTTTTTCTAGCAAATATCAGGATCAGGAGCATGAAGTTAAGTTATGAAACAGAGTGTGTATTGAATCTGTGTTTCTCGATATGTATATGTAAAATTGTTTATGAAAAGCACTCACTTTTTCTTTGGTCAGATAACCCAGGAATAAGGCCATGGATAGACTAAAGAAAATTAATAATTCAAAAAGTATTATAAGTAGATCCAAGCGGTTTGAGACATTTTGTAGAGAACCATTTCAAGTATCTTGTGGCACAAGTTACTTAAATGTACCTTTACAAACGGCGCCGGTATCCTTAAAAAGGGACAAAAGTCGGAAATCTTTATTGCATATAATTGCACTTTATTCAATGATAAAGCGCCACATAAGACGTCACAAATGTTCCATGTGGGATCCATTTGTGACTCTCTCAAGATCCACTGTGTTAACTGATCTTGTATTGGAAAATTGGGTACACGAAATGCTTTCTGTTATGTAGGTGCCATTTGTTTACATGTGAATATTGTTTTTTTTATACTTTTTCAGGATTCCAGCGCCATTTGTACAGGTACAATTATGAAACTTGTGTCAAAAAACTTGCAGTGTTTCTCTACAACACGCCACAAACCGCTTGGTTCTACCTGTAATATTTTTAAATCATTAATTTTCTTAATTAGATCAATCATTTATAATAAACATGTATAATAAATAACCTTACAGGCGACCTCACTCGAAGTCTAGAAGCTATTTTACGCGAGAACAAGTTTCCGCACCATTCCACTAACGTGACTGATATTTATCCCTTGAAGAGAAAAGAGGAAGCCGGATAATGGATGTATTCTAAGAAAAAGATGTTAAAATCGATTTATTTTATTTGTGCATTCAAATAATATAATTATATTTAATTTTAAATATAAATATAACTACATTTTAATTAAATTGTATTTAATTTAATATAATTTTATTCAATTTAACTCTGATCAGCACCGAAAATCACAGTTCTATCACATAGCACATAGGCCTATCGTACTCAAATAAATAGGTAAATTAACAGCAAAATTATGTTTTCCTCCTAGCTACAAATTACTGGAGCTGCTAAAACCAAATGAGACTCATATTATAGCCAATGTAGTGCAGAATACAAAAGATTTTTTTATCTCCCATCCAAACAGCCATAATAAATTATTTACGGATAAAAAATTCACTATCTAACTCAAATAACAGGCTGTAGGTCTGAAAGTATTGTAGCTAAAGGAACCAAATCTGTCTGATATTATAGGTAATATAGCGTAGATTATAACAGTTTTTTGTTTTATCAAAAAATTATATCCAAAGGCCACAATAAATTATTTCTTATCACCTCTTAAGACGTTTCCTATGCGCTATCCGCTTGTGACGTAAAGGAGGCGTGGTTTCCGAACGGACACGAGCGCACTCACGAAGTTCAGATGAACACACCCTGTTCTTTCTTCGTTCTAACAAATATTGCTGCTTTGAGAATGAAAAATATATAATTTTCTAATAAAAGAACAGGAAAATACAACGAAATAAAATTTAGGCGTAGTAGCGTGGTTGCTAAAAGCAAATATTAGCCAGAATCGTGACATACGGGATTAAAGCAACAGATTTTGCACGGTTCTTCCATACATTCAGTACAATCAATTTGTAGGGAAGTGCCCGATTTTCTTGTCTGCCATCTTGAAATACGACGTCATCTTTACTTTCTTCAAGATTTTTCTACTTTTCTTCAAACCTCGCTGATAATCTCCTCCCGCAATTGTTGCGGTTAAAGCAAAAAGTGTTCAAATATCTTATTTGCCATTAAACTTCCTACAATTTCAGCCCAATACCGCTTTTCTAGCTTTCATAGTATTCCAAATACAGGCTATCAAAATGTTGACTTTTTTGTAAAGTTTAGACTTTTCTTAAAAAAATCAATGATTATCTCCCAAATGGAAAAGTTTACAACAAAAGGTGTTCGAAAATGTTTTATTTAAAATCAAATTACCTACAATTTGAGTGCAATACCGCTTTTGTAGTTTAAATTGTTTTCGAGATACTAACTTTCAAAATGTTGACATTTTATAGGTTGCTACACCAACCTGTAATACCGGTGTTTTTTTTTTTGTTTTGTTGAATATACCCAGTGCAGTTCTTGTCTGAACACGGATGTATGTCCAAACCGTGGCTGGTTGCGTCCGGAACGAACGGCGTGAAGCTCCATTCGCTGTATTATTTTCTGACAATACATGACATAGTACAAAATTATTGACACAGGTATACAAATAGTGAGCAATAGTTATCAGGTAGTCTATGTGGCAAATACTTCGATTCATAGAATACACTGCAGCAATGTTGTCGGACATAATAAGCCCTTGTTTAGGATACATAAGAAGGGCCGCCACAACTGCGGCAAGAAACTCGGTGACAAAGATAGCATATGCTTTAGAGAAGCAAGCTACAAAATCTTCAGAACCATCTTCCAACACAACTACGATGGACATAGTGGTGAAATCCACAAACACCGAAGTAAAGAAAAAGTCGTATTGAAATAAATCACATCGCGCTGATAAAGTTTTCTTAAGTTGAAGCATTGTCCTTTCAGGGAAGATATTTTCGGTGTGAGAGCAGATCTCATTTGGCTAATGTGTTTATGAATGAAAGAACGAAAGTTTTTTTTTCATTCATAAACACAATACAATTACGAATTCTCCTGCTCAATGATAAATCTTTACTTCGTGTCTTTAGATTTCTGCCCTCTTCGCCTGTATGCAATATTCTGAACGTTCGCCACCGATTTCCATATATAGATCATACTTCAGAACTTAGAGTGAGTAGTGCTGCTTTAGGAAAATATTTCTTGTGCCATTTTCAAAGGAGCATGTCAGAAAACCTACATGATTTTTTTTAAAGAAAGGAACTTACTCTAATTTTCAACATTCAAACTTACGCCTAATAGTTTTCCCTCTTTAAGAGCTAGAAATTTACATCAAAGATATTTTTTACATTTCAGTTGTATTATATTGTAACAACTATCCACAACTCTTCCATCGGGAAACAAAGCGCTAAGTCACCTTAAGGGGGAGGGAGGGTAAAATTTTGAGTTTTCAATAATTATGTTTTCAGACCCTTACAGTTTGTCTTCTATATTGTATGTACCTATGACACATGGATAAATTATTGGTTTCATATATTCGGCGTACTTATATTTGGTTAATATAACCCATTTTCATTATCGTTTCTAAGTTGCCCTCTTTCAAAACATTATCCCCATTCGGTAATTCTTCCTTCATTGTTACAATAAATTGTAATAAATTTAATAAAATTTGACATGCACCAGTATATATTTCAAGGAGTTGGCCAGGCTTGGAGCTCGGCTCTTCCATTCACACCAGTCGCAAATTGTCGGTTTCTAGAGGATGCGTGTTTTCTTTATAACGAATTTATTAGATCACTATCCACAGCATTATCCCGTTAGTATGTGTGACTTTCGCTATGTGACTGGCAATGCACCGTGCTCGTATACCTTTAAGGACCTGAGCCCTTATAAGCTTGTGTATGTCTACCCCTCTCACAATTGGGTTTCAAAGTATCTATATAGGATTGGCCACTATAGTATTTGTCGTTTAGTATCCCATAAATATTGTCCTTAAAACCAATCTTCTGAGCTCTTGGAGATTTTCCTCTTTTAAGAAAATTCTTCCATGGTAAACCCCAGAACCCAAACGCAAATATTAATGCTTTGATTGATCAACCGATGCTCCAAATGCAAATTTAGCAAAACAACATTTAAGGTTAGGACGTATTTCAAATTGCAGCATATGACATTATTGTATGTTTTAATAATGGTTGTTCAGCACGAATACATGCATTCAAGAAGATGTGAATTCCTGTTGGGACACATACTGTCAAAATACTGACGGATATAAATATGAAGCGAAAAACTAAATCTCATTGGGGTAAAGATAACTTGATAAGTGTATGAATTTTTTAAAAAATGGAGATGTTGGAAGGAAGAAGAGAAAGCAGGGAGTGATGAGACTTATGTATATTGTGTCTTTTGAGAGCGGGGATATACTTGAGAAGAGAGAGTTCATTGAAAATCTTTAAACTTAATAATGCCAAAACTATCGTTTTTGAAATATATGTACCTTTTTCTCAAACACTATGAGAGTCAAAGTTACGAAACTTCGCATATATATATTCCATACATATCACTACACTTTCTGAAATAGAAATATTGTGCTCCTATTGTATTCCTTTATATTAGCTTACCATATATACGCACGTATACAAAAATAATATACATATAAAATTGCTTTAATTTTTTTCTGTTATCAATAAATAGAAAATATATCACGTACATCAATAATTCTAGTTCAACAAAATAACGCAAGAGTTTACAATATGTGGTATTAAAATCAACAACTAACTCCTAAGCGTTTCCAAGTAAAGTGTTCAAGCAACTTTACAGCATTGATAAAAGCGAAACTCTGTCACACAAATAGTATGAAAGGATACGTTATCATTTTTGCAGACGTGCTGCACTTCTGTGCAATTACAATGACCAAAATTAAAGTTTTGACAATAAAACCTGACCTAGAGAAGTTAATTTTCTCCAAACTGGTAAAAACTTTACATGCTCCCTTAAAATTTAAACTCTTCAGTTAAAATTGATTTACCCCTCTCAAATTTAATTTAGAGGTTTATTCTAATCGCCTCCGAAGACAACGAGAGATTTTAGGATAGATAAATTAAAGCCAATTTATTATCTATCACTATCATTAATGAAAGGTGATTATTTTTTTAACATACTAGGACCTTTAGTGAGCACTAGTCAAATTTACAATTACAAACCATTATCAATCTTGCTAAAACTACATCTTAGGTCTATGAAAAAGGGATTCGTACTTATACAATTCAATGACAGTCAAACAACAGATGGTGTGTCAGTCCACCAGAACTAAATCCGATCCCTAATCTTTAGAATTGCGATCTACTGCATCAATTGTCATGTGCAATAACAATCCTCGTTTCTCGGATTGATTATACTTTTCTCAAAATCTTATAGTCCCTGGGAACTTATATCAGGAGTAAAGAGAAGAAAGGTGGTATGTGCATGAAACATGCTCTCTCGTAAAATGCGTTTTAATATCTATCTCTCCATTTACTAATATGAATTTCATATTCTTAAACCGCTATAAGCTGATGATTATTTTAGCCTTTAAATTAAAATTTTCTCAGGTGATAACTACCATTGTGTGGTAAATGTTACGGGTGCAAACTAATTTTTCAAAATGTAAAATCCTGCTTCTTTCCCTGTACTCTTCAATATTAAAGTTGCCAGAATTATAATTATTTTTCAATCATCCTTTGTTGATGAAAGCAATACAAACCAGATTGAGGCTTTCTTTAACGTTTGTTGGGCTTTACAAATTTTATATACAGCCATAAGAAAATTATTTGATGTACTAGACAAACTAACCCATTCAACACGATCTTATCATCATACCCTTGAAACAAATAAAATTTGCAGTGCTGTGTAGTAAAGGAAATATTTATAAAATGCAACCTAAAATCCAAATTGTATTCCACTGTGTGCCTTACCTCGTGCAAATGAATTATCACAAAGAACGGTAGTTCTTCAAGTGACGCTTACAAACGAGTCTGTTAGCAGCACTCACATAACATGGCATATACAGTTAACCTCGGATCTAGCGAATTATAAGCCAGATTTTGATGTTTGAACTTGCACGTGAAAGCTCTTTGCCATACTAAGACACATAAAAAATTGGTAGGTAGGACCTTCTTGGGACCCCCTAGGACGGTTCATTTGTTTTTTCAAAATTTTACATTTCTGATGGCAGGTGGTCGAAACTTGCGAAATCATAATCTGCACGTCAATACCTTTCAAACTATGTATGACATGTCAAAATCTGTGAAGATGTTCAAAACTTATTACTTTTAAGCCGAATCAAAGAATTTTCACAAATGATCGAAAAGTGCGCCGGTCATTCTGTCTGTCCTTTTGCTTTAGCCCCAAATGGTTGGTACCAGGGAAAATTTTGGGGGTCAATTGCGGGCCGCGACAAATTAGGTAAAAACTGCTTATTATTTGCAAAGAGTTACCGTTTTCGAGATACGGGGTTTACCATGGTCCAAAATTGACCGTTTGTATGTAGATTATGCACTTAGGCAGCCTCACAAAACAAGTGATACCAGTACAAACATCCTTTCTGGGTAAAGAGAATAGTGACGCAAGAATTATACTCACGAAAGAAGTGATATCGATTTTGCGAGTGACTTTCTTTGTGTCACTATGGAGGAAGGGTACATAGTAAGTCTATTAATTTTATTACAAAGGAAACACTTCCGCCATAGTGACACAAAGTCACTCGCAAAATGGATATCCATTCTTTTGTGAGTATAATTCTTGCGTCATTATTCCCTTTACCCGAAAGAGGATTTTGTACTGATTTAGTATAGACATGTATTATTTGCTTCACGCTAACATGTCATAATATTTAGATATGATAATTCTTTACTTCGTGCATTTCTATTCCGATTTTCTTTGCCATTTTGTCCTGTTCTAAACATTCATCATCATTAGATTTCAGAATTAAGAACATTTCTTTCAACCGCTTTCCACAACCGCTTTAATTTGACATAAAAATGTCTTTACGTATCAGTTATATTATATTATAACAAAAACCTACATCATGAAACAAAGAGCTAATTCACCTTAAGGGCAATGTAAACTTTTGGGGCAAAATTTCGATTTGTCATTAAAAATATCTTCACTCTCCAGAGTTTTTGCAGTTCATGTCTTCTAAATTTTAGGTACCTGTGACACATGAAGGCTGATCAAATAAGTTATTGATTTCACATGTACCTTGTATATTTAGGTTAATATAACCACTTTTCGTTGTCTTCTTTTTAGTTGCTTTATTTAACATTATTATCCCCATTTGGTAAGACAAATTTAGATAAGGTTAATTGCGTTCTTTTCACCATACATATTACAAAAATTGTAAAAAATGACATAGAACATGTCAACATGTATACTAACATACAAATCAGAATTACTGCCAAGGCGTTTATATTACATATAAGAAAAAATATGACATATTACTATATAAACATATTACTATATAAACATATCATACAAAGGAACTAATTTTATACATGTAGAATTAATCTTTGCAACTGTTTAGGTATTTTTCTACGGAATAGTAGCAACCTTTGGACAAAAGGCTTTTGACAGCACTCCTACACTGTGCATGACTACTTATATTCCGTATGCTAGCAGGCAGATTGTTATATAGGGTTATACCAGGATAAATGACATTTACCAAAAATATATGTTCTATGTAATAGTAACTCTAAATTATATCTATTGCCAGTAACGTGTTGGTGTAAATCCGAGTTCCTTCCATATATATGCAAGTTATTTTTAACAAAATTCAAAACTTCAGATCTCTCTCTCTCTCTCTCTCTCTCTCTCTATATATATATATATATATATATATATACAAATCTAAGGATCTGTAAGTGGATTTAACTTTGAGAATAGCATCCTGCAACTGCTACGAAATGTGCACTGCTTATAATTCTATTTTGATTTTTAAGTCTAAAACTGTTTGCTAAGCTATGAGAAGAGCCCCAAAAATCAATACCGTATTTTATTTGAGAGGATAATATGGCATAATACAGAGAAAGAATGGCTTGTTTATAGTGCGGTAAAGCGGAGCACATAGTGCAGTAATGTATTTACACCAAGAAAGCTTCTCCTCCAATTGCATGTTTTGTTTATTGTTACAAAAAAGTGTAATAAGTTTAATACAATCTGCCATATACCAGTATATATTTCACAAAACTCGGATTCACCATGCTTGGAGCTCGGTTCTTCTATTCACACCAGTTGCAGATTTTCGGTTTCTATAGGATCTATCCCCACATGCGTGCTTCCTTCATGACAACTTTATTGGACCATTACCTACAGTATGAGTCCCTTTTGTATGTGCGGGTTTGCCTATGTAGCTGTTAGTTCATCTTGTTCGTATACTCTCAAGGCCATAGGTTTGTGTGTGTGTGAGTGGGTACACTGTGTGTACACCTATCGCAACTAGATTTCAAGGACTCTTTGTGGGATTGGTCACCTTAATAATAATTTTCCATAATTATTGTCCTTAAAACTAGCTCTCAGAGCTCTTGTAGATCATAGAATTTAGAAAAATGCTTCCATGGTAAAGCCCAGAACCAGAACCCCAGCAAGTTTCAACGCTTTTATTTAGCAGTTAAGTCCCAAATCAGAGATAAACAAAAAAATACTTTAAGGATAGGAAATCTTTCAAATTGCTGTTCTTGACACTGTTCGGTGTTTTACTAATGGCTGTCTAGCAAGCATATATACATTTATGAAGATGAGAATGCCAGGTGACACATACATTGCCAAAATACTTATTGATATAGATATGAAGCGAGCAACAAGATCTCGTTGGGCTATCCTTAAACCCAATTAGAGTATGAATAATAAAGAAATTGAGATGCTAGAAGGAAGAAAGAGGAGCAGGGAGCGATGAAACTTATGGATATTGTGTTTTTTGAGAGCGGGGATATGCTTCAGAGGCGAGAGTTCATTCTAAATCTTTAAACTTAATTACCTTAATTTTTTTAAAATATATATGCCTTTTTCTCAAAGACTTTCAGAGCGAAACTTACTCAACTTTATACATATAACTTATTTGATGTTCTTATAATAGATAAAAAAACAAATATATTAAATTCTGTAATAATTCTAGTTTAGGACAATATGTGGTATTAAATTCAACAACTAACTGCTAAGCATTTCGAAATGAACGGTTCAAACACCTTTACCGAATTGCTAAAGAAACAACACACTGTCACACAAACTATACAGGAGGATGCGCACTAAATTTTTGTTTGCAGGCGAATTGCAATTAGTGCAATAATTCTCACTTAAGTTAAATGTTAGCAAATAAAAACTAGAATAGACAAGTAAATGTTCTTCCAACTGGTCAAAAACTTTACATACTCTCTTAAAATTTAAACTCTTCAGTTTAAGTTGACTAACCGCTCTGTTAAGCGGCCGCTCAAATTTAATTTGGTCGAGGTTTGGTCTTGTGGCCTCCGAAAACTACGAGAGATTTTAGGATTGATAAGTTAAAACCACCTTATTCTTTACCACTAACATTAATGAAAGGTGATAAATTCTGTAACACACTAGAAACTGTTGTGAGCACTAGTCAAATTTACAATTACCAATCATTATGAATTTGGCCATAACTACAGGTTTGGTGCATGAAAAAGACCTGTGTACTTATGCAATCCATTGATAGTCAAACAACGTGTGGTATTTCGATCCAAGTCCGATCCCTAATCTTTAGATTTGCGATCTACTGCTTCAATTTCCAGGTGCTAATAACTATTCACCATTATCGGATCGATTATATGTCTCTCAAAATCCTATAGTCCCAGGGAACTTATATGAAGAGTACAGAGAAGAAAGGCGGTATGTGCATGAAACGTGTTCTCTTGTAAAATGTATATTAATGTATATCTCTCCATTTACTCCTATGAATTTCATATTCTTAAGTCGCTAGAAGTTGATGATTATTTCAGCTTTTGAATTGAAACTTTCTGAGGTGATAGTAGCCTTTATGTAGTAAATGTTAGGTGTGCAAACTCATTGTTTCAAAAGGTATACTTCCTTCTTTTCCTGTACTCTTCAGTTCTTAAGTTCCCAGAATTGTAACTCTTCTTCAACCTTCCTTTGATGTTGAAAACAATACAAAACAGATTTTGGCTTTCCTTAAGCACGTGTTATGCTTTCCAAATTTATGTATACACTCAAAAGATAATTATTTGCTCTTTTAAAAAGAATAACGCACTCAACACTGCAACACACGGTTGTATTAATCCATTTCCAAGACACTAAACATTTCCAGCAATTAGACTGAGTTCTTTTCTGAGTCAGTATCAACTCAAGGATGCTTAAATGTCTTCAGGCAGAATCCCATTATCAGTATCACACTCCATCTTCTTGCACATTACAATCACTAGAGTAGTTAAAATTGTCAACTATACCTTAGTACAAATCGCACTACACTTTCTTTACGAATTGTAGTTGTTATTTTTATCTGCTTGCATTGTCACAAATAAGTTTAGAAAAACGCACAAATATCTTACGTTTCTTTTTAAATGAAGATCGTAATTTAATCTAGTCTTTGAGCACTGTAAGTTTGACGATAACATAACCAGTCATTCGGAATTAGCGCATCACAAGGGAATATCACTGACAAATGAAACTCAGGTGTCCGTGGTTCCTTCACTCTTAATGTTCTGTTTCTTCTCTAAATTTAACTTGCCAACATTTAGGCATGTTTCACTCAAAACAAATATCATGTTATTCCGAAAGTAAGTACAGACTACAGGAAACGTTATTATATTAGTGCATGTATGTAGCAATACCTGCTTAAGCACGTACAGCATATTATGCTTAAGTGGATACAAAGTTAGTGAAGAAATTGCCAAAGTTGAACTGGAGGAAACTTTTTTTATTCGTACTTCAAGCCTCCGTACAATCGATATCAAAGAGTGCAAAGTATGTGACTGGACGGAGGAACGAACCCGGGACCTTTGGGTAGTTAGTAGCGCATTGGTACGGCAACCCAAAGGTCCCGGGTTTTATACGCGGTCCTGTCACATATTTTTCACTCTTTAATATCAATATTAATGAAGAAAATTTATGAATATGTTTGTTTATTCTACACTCTTCTGTACCAACTGAAAAAGGTTACGTAATTTGTATTCGGAAATTTAAACACAAAAGAAAACAGACCAATAATATGTACACCTACTGGTAGAACAAAGTGCACTGCAATACATAAACACACTCACATTATAAAGGGAATATGGTACTTGAAATATCAATCCATGTGTAATGTTGTTTTTTTCGCTTAGTTTGTGCGCAGCTATTATTTGAACAGAAGCATTTTTATCTTGAATCTCTACTAAAACATATAACTTCTTCTTCTCCATTTCACTAATATTTGTCATACCTATAAGTATACATTACGTTGGATATACAGTATGGAGCGAATATATACAGCATTGATGCAAATGTTATTTCCTAATGTATCATGTCTCTTACGGTAAACGTATCGACGTTTAGCCACTTCGGGGCTTAGCAATACGTAGTTGGGGACATGTGCATTCTCAATGTTCACAAATATCACCAACAAGTTCATAAACACAACATCAATGTTTATACTCACCTAAATGTTTATAAACATGGCATAGTGTAAACAGAATTAATCACCTGTCTGCTTTGAAAGTAGTTATTGGAAAGCTCTACATTTTGAATGTTTCAATATTGTTAACTTAAATCTTTGTCTTTAATCTCGTTATGAAATATGTGTAAAAGGTTTTGAACTTGAATTTCTCACTCCAATAACAACTGTTTATTTCCATCCACGCCCTCTTCTTTGCAACGAATATATCAGAGTATTTCCTATTTTTTAAAATTACTTGATGCTTTAAATTTGCAGAATATCTTACTCTCTTCAGGAAAACCAATAACAATTCCTTAAGTAAAATAAAAATGCTTCCTCTTCTCCGCTGAAATTTGCAGCGAAAATC
>JAGDQP010031802.1:0-21718 GCA_022664845.1 Lepisma saccharinum
ATTTTGAGTGAAGAAAATGCAAAACGAATTTTTCTTTAAATGGGAATAACATTTTGTTATCTAAGGAGACGAATGCCTATAAATTATATTTTCTCTGTATCCCCTTAGAATAAAAATAAGTATCACAGCTTACGAGTTGTGTCCCATATTTAGTATTTTCTTGTTTACTTGCAGTATGAAAAAGATTTTAAAACGAAAAAGACCTTTTATTGCGTTATAGTAACGAAGTATTGGATTAATCTCTTGGAATTACAGATCATTGCGCATGAAAAGTTAACAATGCTTCAATAAATATTTTATCATAAAAGAAATGCCAAAGAAAAGTGCGATCACAAACTAAAACATGTATTTGTAAATTTCGAAAAATCATTTCGACGCCCATATTTGTTTAATGATGGCAAGTTTTCAAACATTTTCTTATTTTTGTTCAATCTAATAATGACAATACGTCTTCATATAAAATTTCAGTTCTGTAGCTCAAACGATGTGCAAAATAAGTTTTATGTCGGCCATATTAGTTATAAAATGACAACTTCTATAAAAAAAGGTAAAGGTAAAACCAAAATATGTGCATTTTCTAGCTTCAAAACCAGTATATACAACATTTACGTTTCGTCATGAGGTTTACGTCCTGAATCCAAACTTTTTAAAATTTACCTACGCTTCCGGAAGCTTTTCAGTTCCAGTTTAGTCAATATCACATTTAATTTGGTGCAATATGTTCTTGTTTTTTGTCTGTTTTTTATATCTTGCTACCAACTTATATTCAACACTTGTGCAATTTACCAGCGCTTTCGGAAGCTTTTCTACGCAAATTTAGTCCAATTACATTTTAATCAGTGCAATAGATTCTTTTTTCTGTCTCAATTCTTGTATATGTCAATATCAACTTATATTCAACGATTCTGCTTGTGTTCGTTACGTTTTTGTAATGTACCAACGCTTTCGGGAGCTTTTTTATGCACATTTGTTCAAATTACATTTTATTCAGTACAATAGTTTCTTGTTTCTGTCTCAATTCTTGTATAAGTCAATACCAACTTATATTTAACGATTCTGCTTTTGTTCGTTACCTTTCGGTAATTTACCAACGCTTTTCTATGCAAATTTAGTCAAATTTCATTTTAGTCAGTACAATAAATTCTTATTTCTGTGTCAGTTTCTGCATATCTTCCTAACAAGTTGTATTCAACACTTGTGCAATTTACCAACGCTTTCGGAAACTTTTGAGTACAATATCCGTCAATATTACATTTTATTATGCAAAATCAGTGTTTATATTTCTGTATATCTCAATACCAACTTATATTCAACGATTTTCATCTTGTTCATTATCTTTCTGTAATTTACCAAGGCCTCTGGAAGCTGTTCAGTATAATTCCCATCAAAATCACATTTTATTATGCATAATGAATGTTTATAATTCTCTCAATCAAACACCAGCCCAGCAAATGTTGTATGAAACATTTTAACTAACAATACAATGTTCCTAGATCTTTTTAATATTCACGAGTACTTTAAGTTTTGTTACATCGTGTCTCATTGTCATCATTAAGCATTTTATTATTCTGTCCCTTTTAATTATTCATTTCTGTTCTTCAAGTTGCAATATCAGAAACTTCTCAGTCTGAAAATTGTGTTTCCTCTTTCTTTCTCATCAACTAAATTAACTTTGGGCCGTAGGCAATGACTTGATTATCTCCTCTTGTGGTTTGGGTTACAAATTAAAACAAAATTCTTCCTCTTTTTTCTATTTTTTTTCAGCCAACCCCACTATTAATTTTTTTATATTTTCTTTTCATCCAAAAAAAAAGAGTAAAACATGCGTTGTGGCATTCCGGTATACAAAAGTCCCAAGACAGCGAGAGTTTCGTTTCAATCTATTTTTTAATTACGTAGTACGAATCTTGTGTTCCCAGCGAGGTAACGGTGTGAGGAGCAAGGGTTTAGTTTAAGGGCGCGTGTCTCAATTAGCGACCTGTCAATCCCCGTTATAGCTGGCTAAACTACACCTACTTACTAGCTACGATAATTGTATTTCCTCGCTCTTTTTGAGGTATTTTGCGGACTTTCAAGTGATCATTGATTGGTGTATTTTATTTTCCACGACCTCATAGAATCAAATAAATTTTGATTTGGAAATAATAGGTGGAAAGCGAAGCTACAACCCTCAGTAGAGAAAGTCTATCATCCTAACAACCACGCTATCGAATTGTTGTACTCCTGCATCTAACGTAAGAGTCCAACACATAAATTTGTTTTCCATAACTCGTTTGCGTACAAACGCACTTCGTTTATATGCCACTTTTTCTGAATATGATTGTATGGCATCCTATCATAATTGCCCGAAACTTCTGCAAGGTTGTTTTCCATACAATTATTGCATATTACCGCCAGAACAGCTTAAAAGTTAGGTATAAAGTATATCATTGTGTGTTTGATTACATAATATAAATTGGTTAATTTACTTTGTTTGCGTCATCGGTGACGGACGCGGGCCTAGCTGAGATACACATTTGTTTTAATTTCAAACAGCAATAAATGAACTCTTCTTTTACACTCTATATGTAGTTACTGATGCTTACTTTATGTCTGTAAAAAATAAGCCACACACTGAAATCAACTTTATCTTACTGGCTGAGGAAGAATATTCTGCTTTTGATAATAGACAAGAAACAAACCACTTTTTTTTTACTATTTATCTGATATAGAAATATTCTACGGCCGATCCATCCTTTTCGACTTGAACTTGTTAGAGTGATTTGAGCATTTATACGAAACAGCCCTTTCTACACGTACCTCTTAAATCTGCACTATGAAGTCTCTACATGAAACCCTTCGTGTCTTCTTGCACCAGGCGAACGGCGATATAGTTACTTATATACGATTCTCTGTCTCTTTCTTCTGTCCCGGCGCGAAGGCAGTCATAATTACTTTACACTAGAATCTCTATCCCTTTTACTTTCCTCTTCTTTTTACTTTACGGTAACTCATATAGAAACTAAATTCATATTTGTTACTAAGACTATTATACACTACTAAATGTTCAAGTTAAAGTTCGCAAATATAACACGTTAAACTTTCTCGATGAAACTTAACAAAGTTCACTTTTAGACTAAATGTAACACACATACCGAATTAATATGAAAGGTATTTTTACAATCTTGGATTTCATCAGTCTCTTTTCGCCTTCCTTGAGTCAGAGAAGGAATGCATGGAAGCCGGGGCTTTCTTCCTTTCTCAAGGACAGGTGATATTGTTATTATAGGTTTGGGCTAAGAGTAAAGGATTTTTTTGAATTATGGATAGCGTGTAATACTTGAGTTTCAAGTTGTGTATGAGAACTTGTATTTTTTTTCGCACTGAATAATAGTGACCATGAAGTCTTGTCTTATATTCCTTGAAACCTGCCTGCTGTAATGTTCATGCGTCACTAAGAAGACGAGCATGTCTGGATTTCAATGTGGCTGCTTTGCTTTTCACAGTTCGTTAAAAATTAAAGGAACTTTATTTTTATATGGGCCAGTCTAGTACCTTTGGCCTTCTGCCCGTCACGATTCGCAATTTAGCGATTACAATCCACACCCATGCCCCTTCCGAACCCAGGACCTTCGGGTTGTTGACCTAAGGTACCCGACCGGCATTTATTTTATCTGATTTTATGCTATATCCAAAACCACTGGCAATTTTATCCAGTGTATATCTGGAAGTCAAGGGGGGGGGGGGACTATAGACCCTGTAGCTCCCCTTGGATCCGCGCCTGTATATATACTTCTCAAGTTCAATGTTTCACTTCTGAATAGTCTAACCACACAACGGAATTTCTGAAACATAATACTTCAGCATAAGTTCTGGCCTCCTAAATTCAATGCCGAGCAAGGGAATACCGTCACAGAAAAAGTTATGCCGCGAGCATAGCATTTAGTTTTCGTAAAACATTTTGTTTATTGATTAGAGAGGCTCCCATCTGTCACTTGCAGACACTTAGATATGTCATGGCTTAGGTTAGCTGAATGTCTTACTAATAAATGTAAATCAAATTGAAAACTAAATGGTATGTCGGTGACTGTACATTGAGAATGATACTTGAGATATGTCGGGAACTTTAGGCATCAGAGTACTTATTTAGTTAACCCCTATTTTTTGTTCTTTTTTTTTTTTTTGTCGTCGGGTCACACAGACCAGAATATCGTAGACTGTATCTACATTGAAACTGACCACTAATAATTTACTATTTAGCGTAATATTCATTAAAAAGCAAATCTTCTTCTGTTTTACAATTTAATCTTTATCGGTACTCTAAATACAATTTAATATTTGGTACATTTCAACCAATTTCTCTAATGAGAAAATATTTTGCACGTTTATTTAGATGTTACACAAATAAGTGCTTAGTGCTCTGCACAAAGTGTTTGTTGTACTTTTCACAAACTAGTCTACTTTTTCTGTCTTTCTTCCTATCACAAAGATGACAACGCTTTCTTGAGTTTGCAGATGACCCTGAAATTGTTGAAGTGCTTTCAGTTTTGGACACTCCGAAGTGTTTCATCGCTTCAGTCACTGATTTTGGTAACCGAGCTGACATCTCACATCGGCGCTGCATGTGAAACTTTACCATGTCTTCAGCAAACCTGGATAAAGTGTACGTCTCGCATTGGGCTTATTTGCGAAATCGGGATTTTGAATTTTGATGCGTTGAGCGCAGAAGCATTTATCATATTGAAGAACACAACTAATGTCCACCTTCTTATTTGCCGTTTTGTTGTGAATTCTCTCACCATTTGGTCTAATTTATCCACCGACCCTCTTTTCTTGTTATAATATAGAATTATATCTGGCTTTTTTTACCTGTCAGATACAGCGGTATCGTGATGCTGCGTGCTGAGTAAAATCACAGCTTTGCTTCTCTTAGGTATATACTTACAATCGTTAGGTCTCCATTGAATCCGAAGACCGATGTCAATGGACTACGAGATTTACTATGTTGCATAATGTCCGGAATTTCACGTTTGTTCTTCTTCATCGTTCCAACGAGAGTGAGATTCTGAGTTAGCAGGTACTCAGCTAGTTCAACACTTGTAAAATAATTGTCCATAGTAACATTTCTTTCACTTTTGAACAAATATTTTGAAAGTGTCTTCACAACGTTCTGAGCCAGATTCTTCCCCACAGTACCTCCTGGCTGCTTTCTTACGTATACAACACCATTGAGTGCAAAATAGTTTAGTGCATCACATAACCAAAATATTTTTATCCCATATTTAGCTGGCTTATTAGGCATATATTGAATGAAACCACAGCGACCAAGAAATGGAACCAGTTGCTCACCTACTGTTACACAGCCACTTGGAATATAATAATTTCTACAGTTTGCAAGAAAACATTCCCAAATAAATCGCATGGGAGCAAGTTTGTCTTCTTTCAGTCTATTTGCGCGTGTTTGTTTATCACCACATCGAAGAAACCTTAGAATTTGATGAAATCGCATCTGTGACATAGTCGCACTATACAAATTAGCATTTGCACCTTTGTGCAGTTCTACTACAGGACAGTCCCAATTACGTTCCACCCCTGCTTGAATGCACAGTCCTAGAAATGCAATTAATTCCATCTTATCTATTGGATGTGTCCACTTAGTGCTTGAATCGGCAGTAGTCACTCGCCTTGCCTCGAGATTTGTGCACTGTACTATTTCGTCAAGAATAGCATCACTGAAAAATAATTCGAATGCTTCCAATGGCATAGCAACGTGTACATTATTTTTTACACCAATCGAAGGTGTAATTATGTTATGTCTTCTAGTTTGAGTAGGTGGCGGCGGCACGGGATTCCAGTACATCCCGTTTTTCCAAACTCGTAGAGGATCACCACTATTGTTCACAACAATATTTTCAGTTTCTGATTCTTGGTCACTCATGTTCGATTCATCCACTTCATCTTCACTCTCACTTGCTTCCTCAATACCAGCTGGAGGATCGTCATAGTCGTTTTCTGGTGGCGAAACAAATTTTTCGTCTTCAAAATCTGTTTTATCTTCGCTGAAATTGGCTTCACTTTCTTTATCACTATCTTCAAACAGTACGGAGCTAATATTTTCCTCTGTTACAACAGTTCGAGTTCTCTTAGATTGAGACATGAGTATGAGACATAACAATAAGGAACAAATAATTGCATCCGAAAAGCTAAGTATTTTGGAAAACAAATAAATTATACCCACAGTACAATGATGTTGAATTGCTTACAAGGACAGACGAAAACAGTGATCACTAGAGAACGGATTTTTATGAAGAAAATTTTAGGAAAATATGAAATTGAAAATGCCAAAATATGAAGAAATATGAAAATTTATTCGATTTTTTTTTATATACAAATTTCAACTAATAAACTGATTTAGTCACAGAGTTTCCTTCGTGTACAATGCGCAGTCACATTTTGTAACATGTAGGTGCAAAAATAAATAAATGAAATTTCCAAAGAAGACATTCAGCACTTTAGAAAAATTATTAAAATTATTGAAATTGTTACACAACTAATTAAACGATTTTATTACCGTGCTCCCCTAACAATCAAATCTTGTAATCAAATTTTCTATCTTCCCGTTAACATATTGAGTTCACATTTTGCAGATGTATGTAGTTCCAATGACAGTACATTTATTTGAGCGAAATGTCCATAAATTAGTTACCTTGAATCCAATACGGTCTCCCGAAAGTAATTTCAATCAATTCTTTCAAATTCTCATCTACTTCCCGTTGACCGATTGGGTAAAAATTTTGTACGCGTGTGTATTACCGATGGCAAAACATTTATTTGATCGAAATACCCCAAAAGTTGCCATGTTGTATCCAATATGGCTGCCCAAATGTCATTTTCCAATCCGCTAGTGATACAGAAACAAAATTTGGTATGAATCAGCATTCACTAGTAGCTTACGAAGTTCTTACAAAATGTTCGAAAAGTCGCCATGGTTAGAAACTTACTTTTACCATTTAGTACAACATTCTTAAAAGATATACTGTATATAACTAGAATAGCAGAAAAGTTTTTATGTTGAAAGGGTAAAAATATACTTACCTCTTTCGAACAGTAGGTGCACAAAACTATTTTCCCTTTGTTACCGCCCATACACTTCATTTTATCTTTAACTATCTTCCCATCTGTACGGTAACATTTAAATTCAGAGCGCCAATCTCGAATTCCAGCTTTTGGCATCTTGGTATCACCATACAATGCTCCACGTCCAGCTCTCAAATCACTAGTAACCACAAACAATGGCACACAGCAACTGATTTACAGATAAATTCCATTCACTAACCCCCTCCCTCTCAAACTTCCCGAAGTGTTTGAACCTCAACAATCGCTGTCTCGCTGAAGATAAATATAGTATATAGCCTAAGGCAACACGCGTTGGCAGCATTTTTCTCCCGAAATGCATAGAAAAGTCTGATAAAATAAAATAAATCCGTAAACAAATTCTTGGCGTTTCCACTAAGATTATTAATGTAAGTTAGACAATTTCGGAATAAAACATAAAAATATGAACAAAATATGAAGTTTTGGTCAAAATATTATGAAATATGAACATTTTTCTCATGCACAATGGAGTCTATTGCTATCCAAACGTATAGATCTCAAGTTTTTTCGCTCTCCGATAAAAAATAGAGAATATGAAATTTAATAAAAATCCGTTCTCTAGTGATCACACTGGCAAATGAAGAAGATCTTAACTTTTTCTTCTCAGTTTGTAAGCAATTGTAATCAACTTTTTTTAAATACGTCTGTGAATTGTAAGATATACAGTAATAAGAGCCAACACTATGAAACATTCCTTCGACTTGATTATTGAAATTAGGATTGCATTTATTTATGGCTTTAGACATCTATCACTCAGATTGGAATATGGTAGAGAAAAGGGTGCGAGGATTCATCCTGAACATACGTTTGAAGGTACCACCTCTGAATTCTCCTGGTGTGACCACGAAAAAAACAAAAAAACATCAGTCAGATTGGCCGGAGATTGGGATCGAATCCCTGCGTCCCGAATTCGAAGTCAGTGTTCTACTAACAGAGGTGCGGCCGCTTGATCGATTTGGTGGTAAACGAACACACACAAATAGGCTGAAGGAAGACAAATTTCCTCCCATCACCCTTATTTGGGAACATTACGTCATTATTACAGTAATAGAGAAGCTAAAATCACAAATTCATAAACTATATTTTTTCCTAGTACTTTCCCCCTTGCTACAAACAGATCGCTCTAGTCTCTCAGCACCATCAATAACCAAGTACGAACTATTTTGAAATCATTTCATACGAGTTTTATTATCAGAAAGTCTCAGTAATATAATTTAAAATTTCTTCATATGTATGAACAGACTGATTCCCAATTGGGGTCACACAGACCCCATGACAGAAAAAGTAGGGCCATTGAAAATTAAGTTAAATAATTATGGCTTTGATTAAAGAAAATTTGTTACAGTCATACAAAATACTGTAAAATTGAATTTCTGAAGATGTCAGAAACGTATTGTATTTTAACTATCAAGATAAGGGAATAATCGAACCGTATGATCCCTTGGGGTCTGTGAGACCCCACGACATAAAACTATGGCTAAATATTCCGATAGGGTAGGTAATAAACAAACGTTCTCACAGAATAGAAATGGAGGTATATTCCCAATATATGTCAGCAGCATTCCGCCAGAAATATGAAAATGCCGGGATTATTCCAGTGATTTTCTGTCTAATTAATGGAGTATACATTTTACATGTCAATGTTCACTTTGAGACAATTATAAGAATATTGTTAATTTACCAATTTCATTTCAACTTTCTGCTCCTACTTAGTTTCTCACCCTTGTTGAAATACGACATTTCACCGTACACCATGCACCTTTCCTTTATGAAAACTTTTGTTTTATGGGAATGTATTGTGAATATTTCTGGCAAGTTCCTTCATGATGCGAGGTATTGTAATTCTGGGGGTAAATGTCAGCATATTTTCAATGATTCTAAAATATTAGAATTAAAGTGGCAATACTCGAGGAATATGCTTATCGTATGGGATTGAATTCTTATTCATCTTACCTTATACAGCATACATATATTATGCACTTACACACAGATGCAGACAATGAGAAAATAGTTTGAACCCCTAAGTATTCGTATTATAACATTTTAAATATTAGTGACGTGAAAATAGTACATGTTTAAATTAAAACGAAATACTGAAAATAATCTTTGAAACATTAAAATGTGCTACTGGAACTTTATAGTTTCTGATATAATTTTTCTTCTCATTTCTCAGGGGAAAAGTTGAGAACTGTTTGTAAGAGTCAAGCACAAAAGTTGTCCATAATGTGTATGTGAATACAAGTAAGCAACTTTGCTGCTGTATAGTGTTTGTGTATAGATGAGGTTGATAGCAAAAGTAGCATATATGCAAAGAAAAATATCCTTTTATGTTACTAGTGTATTTTAGGAAAATCTAATAAAATCTATAACTGACGTACATAACGGAGCTTTTAACACGTGCATTGTCCACTACTCAAGCGACAGTAGCAGTTGTTGATAGTCCTGTGACGGTCTGACCCGAAAATACTACTACTCGTGGGGGTAAGAAGAAATCTTGAAGTGGAACCTGTGTTAGGTGAAGAGTACGTGCCGCTGGAACCACACCAACATGCCAGGTAATGGTCCGTCGTGCTTCCCAAGGGTCGTACTTCAATGCCGCTGGATGTCACCGAAGAGACCAATCGTAAAGATAACTAACCTCCCCGTTACGATACCAATCCTAGTATGGCCTCTCGAATAAGAGATCGGAACCCGGAAGTTTTTCCTCTTAATCAAAGAGGACTGTTTCTTCGTGGGGGATCTGTTTGTAAGACCCGCTTGTTCTCAAGGACACTGTTTGAGAGTCCTGTCCCCAAGTAAAGCGATCTCTCTGTTGAAGAAACTACTATATTCAATTATTTGCCTCTTAGATTGAGAGACTGAATAGCTTTTGGAACCTCTAAGAAGAAAGGGGTTATCCATTCAAAATTTCAAACAATATAATTGGTGAAGCACGATTTATTTAGTGCTTGCTTTACGATCTAAATTATACAATCCCCTCAGTCTGTATATTCAGGCATGTATAATAACTTTCTGTAAGTGTTTATCTTTCACTTGAAATAACATATAAAACAAATTAATTTAAACGAGATAATTAAGTTATTTTTCCTTCTTAATATGTATAAAGTTCCACTTAAAACATTCTTTAAAAATATAATGATTAACGCAGAAACTAAATACTGTCACTTGAAGCGTCATGCGCCATCTCTTGAACTACAGAATTAACAGTGACGGCAACAAACATGCAAGGGAGGCCTAACGTTACACGCATGACCACGGAAGACAGATTTCGAACTTAATGCATATCCAAAAAAAAAGTAAAAATCATTTAAAAGCGCCGTTTTATTTCAGTTTCATGCATCTGTGAGCTAACCTTCCATTTACTACTACCTTATGAAAACCATGCTCTATATTTTCTTAAATGTTTTGAAAAGATGATTTAACTTCTAAAGTGAGAATAAGCAACACTTTACTGGTACTGATTACTGAGTATTAACATTATTATATTTTAACTTATTTTATGACCATTAATAGTGAAATAATAACTAAGATGAAAGTGTTAAATAAATAGTATATTTTCCTCGGTGGAATTTAGTAGCTGCAGAAAATGTAACAAATTCTTTACAAACAGGAGAGTGGATACTTTTGCTTTGCGAAGTTGCCACGTCATTCAGTTTCTGGAATTACTATTCTGTTCGCAGAGAAACGAAGGGATTTAATTAAAAATTAAAGTAAAAACAAGCAAATAATTTAAGGTAAAGAAAGTTAAGCTGATATTGTAGAGGAACTTATAGGTTGATGACTTGTTTGTAGGACATTTCTTAATGTCCGATATTATTATTTTGTAATTTAGGCTTTTGGAGGAGTGATATAATTTTATGTTTGACTGAGTGTGCATAATCTTTTATCAAATTACTTTAAAAATATTTAAGAGCAGGTTAACTTTATAACATTAACTTGAAAACTTAATTTGTAATTTGTAGACCTAGAAATAGGCGGTTTGCGTTCTTATAATCGTTTATAATTATATCCTCGTTTCTTTATACATTTTTTGCAGTTTGCGGAGGTTCGTTGAATGCAATGAATGGTGTTATTGATGCGAGAAATATTACTTTTCCTTATGTGAGAGGTTATTATACAGGGAACGTCTGCCAGTGGAATATCACTGTGCGGGGTGGTCGCAAAATGGCATTAGAATTTGAAGATTTCCAGCTAAATAGTCGTCCTGATGGCTCATGTGGTGATGTTTATGTACTAGTAAGTATTGGCACATACAGCTATTTGCTTTTCTCTTCGTAGTTTTTACTATCAACTAGCTCTTGGTGCGGGACAAACAAAATGTTGCATTTTCACTATTACGTTTAAAAAAATTTACTGAAAATTATTTCACTGTCTATCACTTTCACTTTTCGTTGATCCGCTCTAATCGAATTCCAAAAGTATAGTGCCGCATGCATCTCGCCATTGTCTATATATACCCTTCTGAGCTGGAACGTATCCCCAGCATAACAGGACAATGCAGCATTCGAGAATGTTCCAGAATATTCCGGTCTTCCTTTTCCGGTTTCCAGAAAATTCTTGACCGTTCTGGAACAGGGAGTCCCTTTGTTGGATCAGAACCGTCGGGAATATTCTGGAACAATCTCAAACATTCCGGAACCGGAAGTCCCATCGATGGTTCTCAACCTTCTGGGATATTCTAGAACATTCTCGAACATCCTGGAACATTCTACAACATTCTCGAACATTTAAGACTTGGAGCATTTTTGAACATTTTGGAACATTCTTGAACATTTTACAATATTATCGAACCTTTTAGTAGATTCTATAACATTCTACAACATTTTCGAACATTCCAGCTGTAATGTCCCCAGGCTGCTCCAACAAAAGTAGGTAGACTAAACAAGCAAACCAGGGGCCCGCGGCACCCTGTTGCAGAAAGGGTGGCTTACCCAATTTAACGTGACCAAACCTACTTCGAGATAAACCGACATTACGCCACAGAAGAGGGCACATAACGAAGAAAACCGTAATCGGACCTGAAAGCAGGAAGAGTACCTACAGATCATCACCCTGCTTCAGCCACATCGAAGACAGAACACACTCTGGTCTAGACACGAAACATGCATGGAAGAAGCCCGAAAGAAGTGCCCAAAACGCAGAGAGTTGGCAAAAGCAGAACACCAGGAGAGGGGGGAGACGCAGGCGAGAACATGCCGCAGAAAAGCAAAACACAAAACACTACTTTAGTGATCTAACGTAACTAGGCCCCTAAAATAGTACAAGGCTCAACGCAGCTGAGCATTAGTTAACATTAAACATGCAAATTTAGATAAACTGAACTGGTTTGACTATTCCCAAACATTACTGAATCATTGAATCAGAATATTAAACTTTAACTTCATTCGCAACCACTTTCTCACATATGGATAAATTAACACCTCGCGAGCTGAAATGACGGAAGGTTGAGAACCTTTCCAGCAATACCACAGTGACGGCAGTTAATCTACATAATAATGAAACCCTTGGCACAAGAATTAGCTGGTAAAAATGTAATTTATTTTACTAAAATTTCAGAAAACTGCAGTGCAAAAGATTGATTACTTAACTTCTCGAAAACAAAAATGTTTTGAAATAAATCTTTGTACATCAGAACGAATTTTAAAGATGCAGTTATTTCACATGTTGAAATTGTAGATTATTTTGATTACAAAAGCACTCTGCTTAAGAGCAGAGGCAACATTTTGCACACTTATTTTGCAAAATAAAGATTAGATTATTTCCCAAACATGGTAAACATACTATACTTTAGTCCTGTTAAATAGAACTTCCACAATTACAAGAGAGTGATATTTCTTTCAGCGAAAAGATTTATTTACAATATAACAACTGGGCAGTAATTTACTGTCAGTGATCCAAAATCGTTGTTAAATAAATTTGTATATAATTTCCATTTTTCAAACTTCACACAGCCTAACCCCCGTTCAGACAATACAAACATGATACGCTATAACTGGTATTAGGTGTAAATTCACAACATACATTTCAATAAGCGAAATCGGCTTACGGTCTGCAGAACGCAGCGAAGATGATTTGAATCTTTTCTAATTACCCAAACGAACATAGCGAATAGGTAAAATCTTACGTTTGGCATCCGTACGCTTGTAGAAAGGTCGTGTAATTTGTAACATATCAGTTTCGAAAGAGCAAACAAAAATGCTGAACGGAAAATTAACATGCATTCTAAAAGATACTATCCACTATAGTACAAGGGTAAATATTAAACGTATACGAATCATTTTGTATTGTGCTGAGATTTAGTATATCTAAACGTAGGTGAACCAGACTTGGATTTTTCGGAAGAGAAAGGAAAATTTTAAGAGGTTAAACATACGTTACCTGAAAAGTAATTCGCCCCCCAGCACCTATCAAATTAAGCAGACATCCCTACGGTACACATCACCACACAGAAAAACCACACCAATTTCATATCGAAGAAAGCATTGAACTACTTGCATACACACTGAAATGGTATCAAGCCTCACTGAAATTATATGTTTATTTATTTCAGAAAACCAACACTGCACACCACATATACAGCAACAAATCACTTCACACACTGATGAACGCTACTTCACATAAGAAACCCCTGTTAAGATGCCTGTTGATATCCGGTTCAAGCCAATATGGAGGGTGAGAGATGCAAACTGCAGCAATCGATACACAGCTCTCCTTTTAAGGAAATTTGAGTAACAGCTTCCTAATATTGTTGTAATATACCAATGGTCGCTGCTCTGTATTTATATAAACTTTTTCGACATTGGCTGCATTAAACTTTGGTTTAATATAACTTTCTGAGGCAGCGTAATTTTTTGTAGCTACGCCTACTTGACCACCATGTTCCAACTACTGAATGTAATCAGCCAATAAGAGAACAGAACCAAACAGAAGGAAGAGGGAAAAGGCAGATGTATTTTAACTGTTTATAAAGATTTTCAACCAAAGAAAATTGTTTGAAGAAAATGATAGAATAAAATGTGCAAGGAAATATCAAGAAATAAATAGAAAAAATAATAAAATACATATCCCACCAAACAACCATCAAAGGAGTGTTTTGTATGGCTAATCTACATTTGTAATCTGGACAAATAAACTCTTTGTAGAAAGCTGAAGACGAAAATATTGCCGACATAGTACGAACATAAGAGAAAAGAAGACGATACATAAAAAAGGGGAGAGGGTTAGATATGTAGCGACCAACCAAAAATGGGTCGTTGCATATTTTCCCCCTACCAAAAATAAAGACGGTGAACCAGAAATTGGATTTCTTTTCTTGAAGATAAAAAACATGCTTAAGGTTTTCATGTCCGAAGGAAAAAGAGAGGAAGGAGAAGTACGAACAGTCTTAATTTCCATTATTTAACAACTCCTCTTTTAATTCGATGCAATCAAAAACAAGGAGATTACCTCTGTCCTGGCCCACTATGGCCATAACCTGAATTCGTTTCGGGATTAGGACTCAACACAACACCAAAAGATCCATTATCAGGCGGTCATATGAGAGAATCTCTTTGAAGATAGATGTTACCACACATATGAGGCGATTGCTGACAATCCTGATAAAGACTACTCCCGAAGTTCAGAACCTGGGACGAAGGGTCCTGAAACCTTCCAGGGTTCCTGAAACCTTCCAGGGTCCACGGCATACAACTTCCAAAGACATCCCAGAGTTTGAACCCGAAACCGTACTGGTGGGACAACTCGCTACAAGTAGTACTACATGTTCCTGCACCAGATACGCGACCGAACAGCATCCACGTATGTAATTACAATCCTGATAGTTATCCTTCCCTCGGTTATTGTCATAAGGTCTCTGATTAGTGTTATCATTATCATTATTATTATAATTATTATTATTATTATTATTATTATTATTATTATTATTATTATTATTAGGAATTACTAGTGTTGTTTCTTCTGTTATTAGTGTTGTTGGTTTTGTTAGGCATGTTGTATCTATCCGTGTATTTATCATTATAAGGACGAGTGTAATTGTTCGTGTTTTGGGCGTTATTGTTATAGTATGCATTGTTGTTGTCTCTATTGTATCAATTTTGGCCGTTATTACCTACCGATCTAAATCTTGTCTTGTAAGGATTAGTACCATTCTCCCTATTCCACCTTCTATATCTATTCCTATTTCTATTTCCATTCCCCGCACTAGCTCCACTAGGAGGCACTATCCTATCTGAACTAACCGGTTCAGTCACTAACTCCAAAGTTTGTGTCCCAGCATTAGCTGTCGTCTGTACATTCCTAACCTACAATCTCTTCCTACTATCCTTACTTCCGTTATTGCCGGAGAATTTACACTTCTGACTATTAGGCGGCTCTAACGAAGATTCAAGATCGAGTTCCACATCATGAACGTCAGATAACTCCAACAACGTCAAGTTATCTAGCAATTCTTCAACACTCTTAAGTTTCAACAAGTGCATCTGTCGTCCTAGTGGTGCCTTTGGCAAAGGTTCAAGCAACTCATCTTCCTTTTCATTACAGCATAAGTCTCAAATAGGTTTTTGCCTCACTCCAAGCAAAGTCTACTATAGATTTGTAATCGCTACCCACAAATTTAATACCTTGCAAACGTCGGAGTTTTAATTTCCTTAACCGTTCGTCACTGAATTGACTTAGAAAGTGTTTCACAAAATCATTGTATGTATGTATGTAAGTTTTAATTTACTATACCAGGTTAACGCTCTACCAGTAAGACGCTTAGATGCTACGAGTAACAGGTCTGCATCAGATAACCTCATGAGTTCGAAGTTCTGCTCCAAACTTTTTAGGAACTCGTGAGGAATCTGACTCAGCACCTGACCTGAGAAAGTGGGAAAGTGAACTAGGTCTCCAAGCTTGAGAGGCTTTGTCATCCCAACCCTCCTTGGCTTGGAACTTCTGGTATCGGTGGGCACCTCTCCACTAACCGCACTCAACCTCAAAGGTTCATGACCCATCGATTGAGAAACGTTACCACCTGTCGGTACCATAGACGGAAAGATGGAATGAGTCATTTGGAGTCTCTGAGAGACCGCACCGAAAATTGAAATCAGGCAAATACCGGTATGGTACCTTGAAGTTAAACCATGGAAGATTGTACCTTCCCACATCCTTTTTCCTATCCTAGCGCGACCTTAGGCATAAATATCTAAGGACCATATATTAAATTAAAATTCAAGAAGCTTGGGTTCTAAGACGTAGGTTTAACGTTCTATTTTAAGATTAGTTTAGAGAGAAATATTAGTGCCAAAAAATGTTTCAGAGTGTCGTAAAAGTATCGAATTTATTCGTATCGAAACTCCTCTTTTGAGGCAATTTTCTTTTGAAAACTTAAGATGCTTTGTACAAAGCGTCAGCAGCTCACGTAGTAGAGAACTGATTCCACATTCGGGGTGTTCTGAGTTCGATACCAGCGGCCGTCATTGTAACTGAGGTTGCCCAGCAAATTTCGTCATTCACACAGGCAAATACCGGGACAATACCTTGAGTTAGGCCGTTGCAGACTTCTTCCCCTAATCATATCCCGACTTTAGCCATAGCTTCGTAAAAGCCATAAATGAAATTCAGATTCAAATTCAAGAAGATTTAACTCAGATGTAAGCTATAACGTTCTACCGCAGGCTTATTTTCAAATAAATATATCAGTGATAAAATAATATCAAGGTATCGAATTCAGTAGTTGAGGTATTGTTACATTGTAATGTCGTTTGTATCAAAATATCGAGAGTATCGAGAACCCACCCGCCCACCCACCTCTTTCTCTCTCTCTTAAACACACCTGCACATATTTACACTGTGTGATCAAAAGTATCAGCACCAACCTGCAAATGAAGGATATTCCTTCCCATTTCATGCGCACCCCAGAGCACGCTACAAGCTTTGGTTTATTAATGCATTAGAGCAACTCTTACAATGTACCTTGTACATTAATTTACTTTCAATTATTAATATAAAATCAATGGTGGTAAGTACAAATTGTTTATAAATGTAAAAAAATCGTACCAAGATTATTGATAATACAGTGGAGAGTGAAAGTAGAAAGATTATATTTTTGTAGACATTCATGCTAATTTAGGAATTCGAAGAGGAAGATGGAGAAGTAATTGTAGTCAGGGGGAATCATATGGCTATGTGAATAACTTAAGAAAAATGTATATATGTTCAAAAAACTACAGCAAATTGAGAGTAAAAGGGAAGAAGGAAAAGTAGGGTAGAAGTTAACGAAACATGAATTCGGTATGGATCTTGTTTTGGTATCCTTGTACCTTTATACATAGTGTAAACAATTGTGATTTTGGAAGTTTTTCAGTATAGTTGCGCAACAATTGAGAATTAGTAGCTAGAACATAATACGCAGCGCAATGATTGTTTTGCATTGTACGGTGATTTAGAAACAAGTGAAAGGATCAAATTCTAACATGTAGTCTAACTTTGTTGTCGAGGCAGATGTTAGTTTGTACGATTCCAAACTGTTATATCCTGTTGTTTAAAGTTGTTTGCTATGTTTACCTTAAAGGCGGTGAAAATGTAATAAAGTGTAATTACTACTGTAGAGAGTTGATATAATTCGAGGTGATAAAATTTTACTTTAGTTAAATAATTATATAATTTTTGGAGTTAAGGCCGAGGATGTGTTAAGGAAATGAATATTGTGTGCAGAGCTATAGTTGGAATCTACCAAGGTTGCTGCTTGGTATATTTTAAGAAATCAAAGCATCTGGAAGTAAAGTATCAATGGCAAAGTGCACGGATTATTTTACTTTTCTTGTTTTACGAAAAAGCCGGAGTTTAAAATAAATTTGGTGGACTAATTCTAAATAAAGTTTTAAGTCAACCTACTTTTTGAGTAATTCTTGTATTTGCCTGAAATGTTTTTTTATGTTTACAAAGATTCATGTGTTGAATGGTGCGGAGTTCCTGTTTTAATTTTAGAATTATGCAGATTTCTATACCTTGTTTCGAACTTCTATGGCGGGAAGGGCGTTAGCCATAGTGCTGTTACCGTCTATACAATTAATTTTATCTTATGTTATCTAACTTCTATCGAGAAAGTTCTGCAGAATGAATGTGGGTGGTAGTAACTATTCTGTATTCAGTATTTATTTTTTTGCTGTATTTCGTAAGGGGAAGACAACCAGAGCCGTAGTCAGAGATTCTCCCAGGAGTGAACAAAGCCGCACCAATTAGTGACCACCAAAGCTAATCACCTGCTAGCACAGTAACAGCTATACCCCGCCACCCAAAAAAAAAAAATACCTTCGGATATGCCTGTTGAAGTTATGATGAAGAATGGGACTGTGTTTTCAATGAAATTTTAGGTTTTATTTCTGGACTTAGGTTTGGTTAGGTATAAAGGTTAGGTTTTCTTTCTGAGTACTCTTAGGAAATATAGTAGACAATGGTAAATACTGTAGAGATTTAAAAGTATAATAGTATAATTTCGTAGTTATAGCTCTATTATGTAATTTTGGGTTTGTCTGAGAGGAGAGGGATACAATATAATTTTGGGAGGTACTTAACGTGAGATTTTTTTAAGCGACAAGTCTATAAACATGCACGATTTAGGAGTAACTAGTGTAAGTATGAGCTCCTGCATTGTCTAGTCGGTAGCGCGCTCGACTTCAGTGCGAGCGGTCCCGGGTTCGATTCCCGGTGGAGCTCAAAATTTTCGGTGTTGACCCAGCATCGTGAGGACAATTCGGGAGCTGCTGTAAATAAAAGACAGTGGCGATCACAGTGGGAGCTTCGGCTCTGCTCTCCCAACCCGTCTGGTCAGCGTGGGAGCAGTAGACCAACTCATCCCTTCGAGGAGATGCCTCATCTACTAGTGGATTGAATATGGCTGTGATTAATTTTATTATTGTAAGAATATCCGCCAAGGAGGTCAATGGTTTGAAATAGCAATTTGTGCAACATTAAATGGTCCGTAACCATAAATAGTATATAAAGTCTCGAAAAGAGTTTAACGACTGTGCGGAAATCGAGGATATTGCCAAATAATATGTTCAGTATCCGAATTGGGATCATCACAAGCACAGAAGGGAGAAGGTTGTAGATGGTTATAAAATTTACGTTTGGGGGTAAGTAAGTTGTTAAGGAGTGTGCGGAGAAACCAGACTGTCTCAGTACTGGTAAGAGGCCAAGAACTCCAATAATCAGGAGCCGGATACGTCGGTTAGATACAAGTATAAAATGTGATTGTAGATTCGATATAACTGTACCATTTATTTTTTTGTTGAATCAGAATATATTTATAAGAGAAATAACTAGTGGTAGGTAAGGAAATTTGTAAAAAGTCGTGTCGTTGCGCACCTAGTTGTGCGGGATCATTAGCAACTTCAATTTCCCGGTATTTCGAGGTGGGCTACGGTAAATAATAAATGATATTCGTATTGCAAGGTGGTGGTTTTGCATAAAAGTTGTTTAATGCTAAGTATGAATCAATCTGGACTTTTCCCCCAGGGATCAGAAGAAAGTGCTTCAAGAACGCTAGCGCTATCTGTTATAATACAGGCATAAGAAATAGTGTGGTTAAGCAGGTAAGGAACTCTAAAATCGGAACAGAGGAGGAAGCTTAAAGAGTAGGAGGTGAACACTCATTCCATAGAACGACGAGTGATAATGGATGGAAACTATTACAGCTCTTGGCTCAAAATAAACTGAAGATAAAACGTACCTACTTCCCATCAAAGAATGTACACAAAAGGAACATGGAAATCTCCCTCAGGAAATACAATCAACCAAATCGACCATGGAATAGTAAATAATAGACACACATAATGCATAATAAACGTGAAAACCTGCAGGGGAAAAAATTGCGACAACGACCACTATCTAGTGCGAGTGACAATTAGGCAACGATTATCAGGGGTATTCCATGAACAAACACAGCGAAGAGTCGGATGGTCAGTAGAAAAATTCGAGATAGAAGAAAACAAAAACGCTTTTGAGAATCAAATACGTAATAAGCTATCGACGACAACGTAGAACATACATGAAATATCATAAAGAAGCACCTTAACCAAGCAGCCAAAACCGTTTTAGGGAAACTAGAACCTCAGAAAGAAGTGGTTTGATGATGAATGTAAGGCAGTCATACAGAGGATAAACGAGATAAAGGTAAAAATGCTGCAAAGAGAAACCAGAGAAAATAGTGAGACGTACAAAGATGCAAGGAAAGAATCCACAAAATTTTGTAGAATAAAAAAGGAACAATGGATGCAAGAGAAAATTCGAAACATTGAAAAAGAACAATCAGAACGAAACACTAGGCAAATGTACAAAGCGCTAAAAGAATTAGGGAGTGACTATAGTATAAGAATACAATTGTGTAAAGACAAAACAGGAAAATATCAGATGCAAGTAAATGCTTAGAAAGATGGGCAGAATACCCCAGGGAATTAAATGAGCAAAGTACAACGGTAGATAACAAGCCCAGCATAGCGCAGGTTCCAACATCAGGAATTTCCGATGAGCAACCAACTCCTACCTATGAAGAGTTAAAAAATGCCATCCTGAAACTAAAGAACAACAGGGCGCCTGGAGTGGACATGATACCAGCGTAAATATTTAAAAAGGGTGCGGACAAAACACTACGGCAAAAACTATTTGAACTTATTCACAATATCTGGGAACGACAAGAAATATCAACCAGCTGAACCACGAGCTCCTAATTACAATGCATAAAAAGGGTGACAGGACAGATTGCAACAACTATAGAGACTACTAGACATCGGCTACAAAATATTCTCGAACATCTTGTGCACCAGACCCTTCAAAATAGTAGAAGAAACAATACTAGAATATCAGTGTGGACTCCGCCCCAATAGATCCACAATTGATCACATATTCACAATAACGACAACAATGGAAAGATTCTACCAATATGACATAGACCTACACGTGCTAATTTTATAGATTTTCAGAAGGCATTTGACAGCTTAAACAGAGGCACGATACCTAGAATGCTACGAAGGGCAGATCTCCCTAAAATAAACTATTCAATCCAAATCACAATGGAGGATACCATAGTTGAAATGTTAGTACATGGAGAAAAAATTTAGCAATTAAAATTTTGGTTGGGGTTAGGCAAGGAGACTCTTTCGACCTTACCTTTCAACCTAGTACTGAACGACGTAATCGGTTCAATGCAAAATAGTGGAAGTATATTCACAAAACCAAGCAACTTTGGCATTTGTAGAGGACGTGGAAATCTTGTCAAGGACTGCACCAGATTTTGAGGAAATCTTGATACAGTTAGAAAACGAGTGCAATACAGAAGGCCTACAAATCAACGAGTAGAAGACGAAATACATGAGAATATCGTCATCCGCAGCTAGGCGAGTGCCACAAATACTAACTATCAACCAATACCATTTTAAAGGAGTAACTAGGTTCAATTACCTTGGAGAAGTCATAGAAAGCAACCAGGAAGAAGGTGAAGCAGTAAACTATAGAATACCTGAATCTCTTTAAATCTAAACTATTGACCCGAGGAACAAAAATGGAAATGTACAAGACGTTTATACGACCCAGAGTAACGTACTGT
>JAGDQP010031803.1:0-21718 GCA_022664845.1 Lepisma saccharinum
TTGATTCTCATTTCCTTAACAAGTTGAATAATGGAATGAGTTATCAGACTGCATTGATGTATGATCATCTTTGATACTAGTATGTCTTGTATAGTCCTGCGTGCACGCGCTGTGAACCCGAATAGTATCTTTTTCTCAAAATTTCAAGCAGTCTATCGTTTCATTTCAAACAAAATTTAATAATGTCCGCAATTCGCTTTTCACTATAACAGTTTATCTTCCAAAATATTTCGCATTAAGAGCAAACAATAAATAAAAATCAACCATTATTATTTAATAATATTTCTAATAAATAAGTACTTTGTTAAGTTTAACGCATTCATCCTGCTACGTAAATTTTCACAAGATCCTGACAAAGTTTCTTTAAAATGATAACAGATTACTACGCTGTGACAAAAATAATAAATATGACCAACAACATTCAATTTAAAATACCACATATTAAAAGATCATAGTTAGTTGAAAAATTTAATTCCCAACTAATAGAAATATGACTAACCTTATCGTAATAAACTCTCTGAATTTATGTTTTCTATTGCTCAGTACAAGAAAAGCTTACAATTGAAATAGCTACTTTATTTTTCTTTTTTCACAACACACAAATCAATTTGGACGTGGCTCAACATTGTTGCAAGCTAGCATGCTACTTTGTCACAAATCACATGAAATGGCCTCCAAAATATCATTATCTATTTTAGTTGCCCCTACACAGAAAGGACAAGTTGTCATAATGGTCGAGAGCTCACAACTACCTAATGGAGATAGGGCACACATTGTTCCCTCCCCGTTGCGCTTCAGTTTTTACCTCATTAGCTAACGCAGTAATTTTTCAGCATCAGTTTAAAGCTTATGAAAGAAGCAACAACTTTTATCTCCAACATTTTTTGATATTGTGAGTTTTAAACAAGCTACATCGTAAAATGTGTAAATATTAAAAGCAAAATATAGTTATTTTTCGCTTTTGATAAAAATTACGGCAAAACTACCAGAAATAGCGCAAAATGTATGATAAACATTTTCATAGCCTGTCATGTAGTAATTATAACAAAATAACTGAATCATGTCGTTATGTCTATTGATTATGGAGATTTTGTTTTGAAAATCTGTAAATTTGTGGTTCCAGGGAATAAGGGGAAAAGCAAGGGAGGATAGTCCGGCACTTTTGAGAAATTACTCACTTTATGATGTAATAACTGGCAAATTTTCAGCTTTTTACTGATTAGTCCCTACAAAAGCCTAGTTTACCCCTTTATTGACTGGACTACTATCAATGTACAGTAATTTCTACATTACTTTATTTATTCCTTATCATGCAAATAATCAAATTTTCTGTATTAAAAGTACCGAAATATGTGTCTAAACGCTTAAAATGCACACACCAAGATGGCACGTCATGGGCCCACATTTCTTGAAAACCGTTAACGTTATAGATTTAATAAATTAGGGGATATAATCTGAAACTAAATATTCACGCACAAAATGGAAAGAAAATTCGTAAATAACATGTTTTAATACGACTAACCTTTATCGATAAAAATATAAATATTGTCGTAAAGAGACACTTTAAGTCCAAATGATAAAGTGTTCATTTTCCCACCAAATGAGACTGTTAAGATAATTTTATCTGAGTCAAAGTATTAATTGTGATATTTTGTGGAACACCTAAATATTTTCTATTCCAGGGATTTCTTTTCGTTAGCTCTGAAACTTCCAAGTTTCAAAAAACTCAATACATTTTATTCCTTTTTTTATATATTTTGTGTGTGGTGAAGGAACAACAGATAGACTCAATTGTAGGACTTCACATAGGCTGAAAATCTTTCTACCATTTTAATCGCTATTACAAGATGAATATCGGAATAAGACCTGATCCAATGAAATTGATAGACCTTGGTCTGGGGGCCAAGGTCAGGTTTCGCACAAAATAACAGAAAATATTTAAATTGTCTATTTTGTTAGATATAGTCATGTAGTTTTCTTGTGAGTCGCACGTTTTGTGTATACCAAATGTTGTAAGTTTTAAGAAGTTTGGGCAGATAATTGTCTGTCACGAACAAAAAATAAGCGTCAATACTTCAGTCTTGTTTTAATATCATATCATGACGAGAGCATTGGCTTTGGCGGCTATTTATACCAATTATTTTGAGGTACGTGAAGTTGGCCCAACCACATCAAGCTTTTAAGACCAAAACCACACCAAGATTATGTGCATATTTTGTGCTAATTTGTGCACACTATCCCATATTTTGTGCACGCTCGGTTTAGACCAAAAATCGAAAACAATGTGGTTAAGCCAACTTCACGCTGGCCCAACCACATCAAGCTATCGGAATAAAAACCATTCTAGGATTTTGTGCATATTTTGTGCTAATTTGTGCACACTATCCCATATTTTGTGCACGCTCGGTTTAGTCCAGAAATCGAAAACAATGGTTAGGCCAATTTCACGCTGGCCAAACCACATCAAGCTATCGAAATAAAAACCACTCCAGGATTTTGTGCTAATTTGTGCACACTATCTCATATTTTGTGCACGATCGTTTTAGCCCAGAAATCGAAAACAATGTGGTTGGGCCAACTTCACGCTGGCCCAACCACAACAAGCTATCGGAATAAAAACCACTCCAAGATTTTGTGCTAATTTGTGCACACTAACTCATATTTTGAGCACGCTCGGTTTAGCCCAGAAATCGAAAAGAATGTGGTTGGGTCAACTTCACGCTGGCCCAACCACAACAAGCTATCGGAATAATAACCATTCCAAGATTTTGTGCATATTTTGTGCTAATTTGTGCACACTATACCATATTTTGTGCACGCTCGTTTTAGCCCAGAAATCGAAAAGAATGTGGTTGGGTCAACTTCACGCTGGCCCAACCACAACAAGCTATCGGAATAATAACCACTCCAGGATTTTGTGCATATTTTGTGCTAATTTGTGCACACTATCTCATATTTTGTGCACGATCGTTTTAGCCCAGAAATCGAAAACAATGTGGTTGGGCCAACTTCACGCTGGCCCAACCACAACAAGCTATCGGAATAAAAACCATTCCAAGATTTTGTGCTAATTTGTGCACACTAACTCATATTTTGTGCACCCTCGGTTTAGCCCAGAAATCGAAAACAATGTGGTTGGGCCAACTTCACGCTGCCCCTACCACATCAAGCTATCGGAATAAAAACCTCTCATAGTCCCTGGGTCTAAAAGGAACCTTATACAAGGTAACCAAAACGTTTTTACCGTTTTCGACGTCCCATTAATCATGCTGAAACAGAGAGTAAATGAAATTACGCACCTGCTTGCCAAGCGATCGGAGTTAGCCTGACCATCCACCTTCAGTAATACAAGAACAGTGCACACACACAGCTGTCATAGCTCGTCCAGTGTAAGAGACAAGTGGAGATATGGAAGCAACTTGTTCACATGTGTTTGTTGTATTACTTTAAAGTGGGTCTGTCAGCTCTCACATTAAGTCGCCGCATATGCCACACATTTGGTGAGAATGCCGTGAACGAACCTACCGCCATGCATTGATTCCATAATTTAGGTACGTGAGATGTGAGCCTTGCTGATGAACCTCGCAGTGGACTACATGTGTTGGATGACGAGGCCCTGAAAGCAGCCATCGAGGAGGACAGTGGTCAAACGGGTGATGAACTAGCAGAAAGGTTCCATGTTTCAGCTGAAACAGTCAGACTGCACCTGCATGGACAAGGAGGTCATACAGGTTAAGCGAGTTTTTACCCCACACATTGTCGGCAGCCAACAAGGAACAACGAGTGACAGCCTGTTTGTGTTTGTCCATGCCCACGCGGCACCTGAACAGACCCGCCTGAGCACTGATCGCTTGCTCACTGGTGCCGAAAGTGGGTCCTCTGTGACACTCCCAAGCGTACCAGACATTGGTTATCGCCACGTGACCCTGTTCCTCACACCTCAAGACCACCTTTGCACCCACGAAATAGTATGCTCTCTGTATAGTGGACTTGTCACCAACTGGTGCATTACGAGCTCCTTCCACCTGGTCAGACCATCACTGTTGACCTCTACTCGCCGCAGTTGCAGAGGGTGCACCGTGCATTGCGACAGTAGGAGCCTGCATTGGTGAATCACAAGGGTGTTCTGTTCCTCCACGTCGATGCCAAACATGTGGCAAAGAGGACACGGGATACCCTTCAGCAACTTGGCTGGAAGACAATGTGCCATGCACCATATTCATAGGATTTTGCGCCAACAGATTACCACCTGTTTCATTCCCTCGACAACCACCTCCGTGGGAGATTTTTCGCCAATAAGGGAGACCTGTGAACGCACTCACGGACTGCTTTGCCTTCAATACAACCGATTTTTTATCCCCAGGATATTGTGCAGCTGCAGGATCGTTGGCAAAAGGTGTTGCATGCTGATGGAGCTTACTTCGAACCTAAAGGTACGTACTGTCCACTTTATTGCTCTTTGTTTATCACTGTTCTAGTACGGCAAACAATTTTTGGTTACCTTGCATTTGTCATATATTTGAAAGGATAAAAAATTCTAGTTTCAAATTTACTGTTTTGTGAAAGTTAGGATGATTTCCCATATTAGATCAAAAGGAACAATGTCTTTGTTGCATTTCGATTATTATATTTAATATATGTTAGAGAAAATCAAACAATTGATGCTTTTTTACATTGCTATACATAAAATCACACTAGAAAACGAAGAAAACGAAACGACATTGTAATGTACATTTATTAATTTGGGATTTAAGTAAGGAATTACAAAATATTCTACCATAACTTTTCTAACCAATGATTGGAAAATATACTTGGGTAGAATTAAATTAATGCACACTAAAGTACCACATCCAAATGTTTTGTTACTTCAGCTTGGACTACCGATATCTACGCTAAATCAAGCGAAAATATAAATTAGGAAAATCACAAACAAACATTAGCATAAAATTTGCAAAAAAGTTGTAGCGCTATTTTCACCGAAACCTTCCTTATTGTGGTTGGGTCAAAAAGAACTTGGTCCAACCACATTGTTTTCGATTTCTGGGCTATACCGCGCGTGCAGAAAATATGGGATAGTGTTCATAAATTAGCACAAACTATGCACAAAATCCTAGAGTGGTTTTTATTCCGATAGCTTGATGTGGTTAGGCCAGCGTGAGGTTCGCCCAACCACATTGTTTTCGATTTCTGAGCTAAACGGAGTGTGCACAAAATATGGGATAGTGCGCACAAATTAGGACACATAATGCCCAAAATCCTGGAGTGGTTTTTATTCTGATCGCTTGATGTGGTTGGGCCAGGGTGATTTTGACAACCTAATTTTTTATATTTATGGGCTAAATACAATTCTACTTTTCGATTTCTGGGCCAAACAGAGCGTGCAAAAAATATGGGATAGTGTGCACAAATTAGCACAAAATACGCTCTAAATCTTGGAGTGGGCTTTTTTCCGATAGCTTGATATGTTTGGACCAGCGTGAAGTTGGCCCAACCACATTGGTTTCGATTCCTGGGCTAAACCGAGCGTGCACAAAATATGGGATAGTGTGCACAAATTAGCACAAAACATGCACAAAATCTTGGAGTGTTTTTTATTCCGATAGCTTGATGTGGTTGGGCCAGCGTGAAGTTGGCCCAACAACATCTTTTTCGATTTCTGGGCTAAACCGAGCGTGCACAAAATATGGAATGGTGCGCACAAATTAGCACACGGTATGCTCAAAATCCTGGAGTGGGTTTTATTCGGAAAGCTTGATGTGGTTGGACCAGGGTGATTTTGACACAACCTAATTTCTCTCATTTCTGTGCTAAATCCAATTCTACATTTCGATTTCTGGGCCAAACAGAGCTTGCACAAAATATGGTATAGTGTGCATAAATTAGCACAAAATACGCCCTAAATTTTGGAGTTAATTTTATTCTGATAGCTTGATGTGGTTGGGGCAGCGTGAAGTTGGCCTAACCATTATTTTCGATTTCTGGGCTAAACCGAGCGTGCACAAAATATGGGATAGTGTGCACAAATTATCACTAAATATGCGCAAAATCTTGGAATGGTTTTTATTTCGATAGCTTGATGTGGTTGGGCCAGCGTGAAGTTGGCCCAACCACATTGTTTTCGATTTCTGGGCTAAACCGAGCGTGCACAAAATATGGGATAGTGTGCACAAATTATCACAAATTATCCACAGAATCCTGTAGTGGGGTTTATTCCGATAGCTTGATGTGGTTGGGCCAGCGTGAAGTTGACCCAACCACATTGTTTTCGATTTCTGAGCTGAACTGAGCCTGCACAAAATATGGGATAGTATGCAGAAATCAGCACAAAATATGCACAAAAGCTTGGTGTGGTTTTGGTCTTAAAAGCTTGATGTGGTTGGGCCAACTTCACGTACCCGGTATTTGGATATCCAGTAGGGTGGGTCAAAATTGTTTTCAGATATTTGGGTTCGAGTTGAAATCAAAAGTTGTGCATTTGAACGAATATAGCCATGCCAAATATGGCCGTCTTAAAATAATATTTAACCTTGTCCCTGAACCCACAAACGTCTTTTTTTTTTGCAAAACAAGTAATAATTATATGACACCATATTTCACATTTAGGATTTCGAGTAGTTATGAAATGTGGTGCATTGGTACGAAATGAAGCCATGTCAAATGTGGCTATTTATTGCCGTCCAGTGTTTTGGCTGTTCAAACAAAAGTTTTCTAGGGCTCCAGGAACCATCTAAATATTGTTTGATCGGGGTGTGTTTCAGCGAAAAAACATAACATAAAATTCTTCAGGTTTTGCACACTACATAATCTCAAACTTCTAAACAAAAATCGACCGTTTTTGGTCCTTTTCAAAATAGACATTTTTTCAAACTTCCGGGGCCCGGTTAAATATTTTCTGCTCTTGAATTGTTCGGCGAGTAATCATAGCACTATTGTTAGGTATATTTTTAGGCAGGACGAAAGTGGTCGAAAAAGAATTATTTTAGAAAATTTAGTTTGGGTAGTGTGCAAAAGTTGTAGAATGTTATGTTACGTTTGTTCACCGAAACACAGGCGGATCAAAAATTATTTAGCCGGGCCCCGGATCCCGTGAAAATTTTAGTTTGAAAACGGCCAAAACCGGCCATATTTGACATCGCTTCAATTCGTACCAATGCACAATTTTTTGATAACTACTCGAACCCCAAGGTTGTGGAATCTGGTATCATATGTTTAATACCTGTGTTGCAAAAGACAATTAGGTCCATTTTGGGGGCCAGAGGCTCGGTTAAAAATTTAGGACGGCCATATTTAGTTTTTTTTTGTACCAATGCAAAACTTTGGATGACAACTTGAACCCCAATATCTAAATAAAGGCCCACCCTATTATCCAGCCAAACAGAAAGCTGAAGCCCAAAAGGATATTGGACACACGATAAAGGGGGTAACCAACATGCAGATAACTGATTGAGAGAACTTGGACTGGATAATAGCGTCGGATTCAGAAATATTGTCTGCAAGACCACGTCGCACAGTTTATACTATGCTCGTGTTCATTCCCACATTCCAATTGACATAAGAAAACATGGATATAATGTATTGCTGTAAATTGATTCATTGAAAGGCATAATAATGTATTGTAATAGAATTTACAGCGTTCATTAGCTGCATTTGATTTACAAAAAAGTTTGCTTGTTACAAACCAAATATAAATATTTTCTGGTTAAACTTTATCAAATATGTAACTTACATTCTCCTAATCAAATGATGCAAAGATTTGCGTGAACAAAGCATTATATTCCCTAATACGGAATCGTTGCCTCGTTGAAAACTAAAATATAATTCCAGTTGTCTCATATTAATTCGTTTATATTATCATTTCCGTTGTGCCCTTTATACTAGTACATACAAAGAATGTGCATATTTTTTTGTACATTGCTCTGTCGTGTTTTCCTAAATTATAGCAGTAGAATCAATTAAAATATATTTTAAGTTTTTATATTGCAACATAAAGGTTCTTAGTGCGTCTATAAATTAGGGAAACTAAAACAAAATATTTAGTCGTATTATTCAATAGAGGTTTTATTCATTTTCTAATGTATCATTACAGGTTTCCAGGGATCTTCTACAAAGTACCAAAAGTTATTATTTTAAGTTTGTAGTAAGGTCGTATGTTCCAGATAACGTCATAAAATCAACTTCACAATACAGGTTTCATTTTATTCGTTTTTATGAGGACAAAGGTATATATTTAAAAAATGACACTAAATACATTTTCGGGTTTAGGTTTTTTGTTTGAGTCATCGCAATTATTTTAATAGAATGACACATTGGACTGAAAATAAGCATTATAATAATAGGCATTTATTCTTCTCAAATGCATCATGTAAATTATCCATTGGAGAGCATAATTCTTTATATTCACCATTCTCCAGCACATCTACAGTCTTCATAAGCTCTTTAAACACGGACACCACTTTCCAATTATATTTAGCACTGCACTCGACGTAAGAACAATTCCAGTCCTTCTTCACTAGTTTCACAATTTCTCGCTTCTCTTTATTGTCGCTACTATCGCGTGTATACGACTCAATAAGGTCCAACTTATTTCCTACGACAATCATTGGTATATTTCTCATGTCTCGACTTTCAAGAATTTGGTCCCGAAGTTTCGTAATATACTGAAAGGTATCTATATTGGACAGATCATAAACTAAAATATACGCTGAGGCATTTCGCAGTCCATAGAACCGAAACTCGGTCCATTCGTAATATGAATTGACAGGGAAATATGGAATCACTGGAATGTCAGAAATTTTTAACTCGTATAAATGTTCGTTGATAATTACTGATGGATAATACGTATGTTTTATGTCCGTTGGTTCATATTCCTCTGTGAATTCGTTCCAGACGAATTGCTGAAAAGAATAAATGGAAAATTGTTAGTATTGCATGTTTATAGGTATGTCATACAATGTGTATTCCATACGTTTGTAAATCGGGTCATTGAAAAGAGTTGTCTAGGATCTCATTGACCAAAAGCCTGAATACTGATAAACGTGTTGTTTTGGTATTTTGTATTAAATTATGTGGAGGCATAATTTAATTCTTGAAACATTACTTCTTGAATTCATTTATATTTACAATTTAATTTGCAACACAACCCCATCAAAACATCAGATATGTCAATACGGTGTAGAATATTTTATGTATTCATCCAGGAATTGAAAACTGATAGTTATAAAAAAAACATTACATTTTATTTCCTAAATGATAAATATTGCCCGGTTCTTAATCTTTACGAACGGATATATTCTGTTTAGATTATGCTACAATCTTTTGTGAATAGCGATAAGAGAAATCGATGGGATGCTAATACAATTCAGCCATAGTGCTATTACCGCCCAAACTATTCATTTTATCTTATCTTAGCAAATGCAATTTTCATAAAAGCTTTTAGGTATCACCATTGCTCTTAGTTCAAACTGCTATAACTAATTCCACTTAGTGTTCAATTTACAATAAATCAGTTGCTCCATGGATCCATGGCGAATCTGTTGGATGTGCTTCTGTTATACATAAGGAAGCCACCCAATTTCGTCCTATTCCCAAAGCCGGTATGTTTACTGCTGAGCTATATGTACTTTTAAAGGTTTTGGCTTTCAGTATTGTTCGTGCTTTCAAGCACCTCCTTGTGTTCATAGATTCGCTGTGTTTTATAAAGTCTAAAAAAGGTATTACAAGCACCCCTAGTGCAAGAAATCCTAAGAGACATTCCATCAGCTCTGCTGGTACTGGGGCTGCCTTTTACTGGATTCCAAGTAATGTTGATATCCATGGTAGTGAATTGACAGACAAAGCTTCTCGTGAGGTCTCTTCTGGAGCTAACATTGTCAGTCAGCATGTACCATTCCAGGACATGTTAATATATTATCGATTAATTTATCGGACTGAATGACAGCGACAATCGGATGACGTTTCTGTCAATACGTTAAAAGCAATCAAGCAGCTTCCTCGTATCTGGACGGGCGCATCCTATAGTGCTGTTACCGCAAATAAAATTAATTTTATCTTATCCGTGAATCAATTCGAAGACCGAATCTTACATGTATAAATAACAACTGAGGGAGGCTGTTTGGGCGGCATGGTTAGGCATCTTTTCTGAGCGATTTTTCAATACTTGTGACCTGATTCCACATCTAATTGCGGCACATCACTTAGTGTACCAATCCAATGACTCTTCCTACGAGAGAATATTTAGTTAACGACATTTGGTTACTTTGTTAAAATACCTTTATCTACACCATCTGGAAAATGCAATTGGTGACAATATAACTTCCTTTCCTTTAAATACTCACTAAGTATTTGCTTCCGAAAATGTTTTACAACAGAATATTGAATGGAATTACAAAGAGAGTTTAAAGAATGGAAATTTCCATATGAACAGGTTTTAAGGAAGCTCAAGCTCTACTCTCCTAAATGCACACATACCCATACCAAGATAGGTCTGAATGTGTTTCAGAAGAAAAAAACATAATACAGGAATATAATAACACAATATTTGTTTCTTTTCAGTGGTGAAGATGGCAGATGCGTTTGTTAAATCTTGACGAGATAGAAACCATTTACAACTGAATGGCGTGCCTGATAATTACTAGAAACCTTTACAGAGAGAGAATTGCAAAAGAAAACAAGAGAGAACAAACATTCATACTGTTATATCGAAATAGCAGGAACAAAGAATCTTTTGGGTTTGCAATTAGTTAACTAACATTTAAAGTATAGTTGAACTTCGTTGCATATAATGAAACTAGTTACATATAATTACATTAAGTGAATTTCAAATCTCATATAAATATATCAAAATGCAAGTATAGGAGATGGAAAACCGGCTACAGATACGATGAAAATATTCCAGAAAAGTATTTTCAAAAAGTGGAATGAAAACTTCCTAGTTGGGAGTTAATTTTATGTTCAGATTTTAAATGTTAGTAATGAGATATTCATTGTGTTGCCAATTTTATTATTAATATCCAATATATGATTAAAAATAGTAGGAATACCGATTTCTCATTTTTTAGTTCTATTTTCAGATAACACAAATTTGGTAACTGGAATTCTCATAGGATAAAATGTTACACTAAAACAATTAAAATCGTTATTAAATAAATATTGTTTAGTAGTAAATGTTACACAAAACACGGAAACTAATAATTATAAATATCATATAATGTATATATTGCTACTGAATGTAATATTATGTTATCTAAATTTCTATCAGGTCGACTTTCGAGAAACTGAAGTAATTTGACCCACCTGAATAATCGATGTTTTTCCGACTCGTGGTGCACCCAGCAATATCACCTTGATGAGATCCATGGAATCAGGACTCGCTTCTGTTTGTGGTTGAACCTCAAGGATTGCTCGAAGCTCATCTCTCTTCTCCAGGTAGTCAAGATCAAGGTCTACAAAAGAGAAAGCACTCATTAAATATATTTCTCATATGTAAAGAATAGGATATTTTTTATTATTATTATAAGATGTAAAATTTAGTAGTAAATATTGAGATCAGAAGTTGACAAGTTTTATGTATTCGATTTTCCGCTCTACTTGCAATAATGTATTCTCAAATTAATGAAAATTCAAGGAAACGAAAAATGTATTTGAATGTTTATACTCACAGGTAGTATACAGGGTGTATCTTAATACGTGGGGCAAATTTCACCGACAAATTTCTTACATCCTAACGAGAAAATAGGTTCATATGGACGTGGGTCCTATTCTACGTCGTTAACAAGATACAATGTTTCCAACTTGGAACATGCAATTTATCTCTTTACATTAATAATTTACGATAAATCATAAACGAAGCAAGAAAGGAAAATGTTGTTTGCGGGAGTAGATTTGTATCAGTATGATACATATTGGGACTGTAAAATATCACCTTTTCCAGTCGTCAGTGTTGTCAACCTTGCGTAATTGTTATTTCAAGAAATGGGCGTTAATGTTATTTATTGCGTAGTTGGTATTCTCAAGTTTTAATGAAAACCATATTTGAAGCAGGGAGTCTAGGTTTTCCAACTGAGATAGCCACGAGGTTAAAATCCTCAGTAAAATTATAATTTGGGCTACATACCGAAATTTTAGAATTTATTCATGACCTTTAGGCATCTATAAGTCAGGCCGGGAAAGAGTATGAGGCATTGGTGTGGTGTGACGTCAAGATAATGAAGCTTTCCTTTACATTATGTTGCTGGCAATGCGTTGTTTTCCGTATGATGTGCTAATTAAAATGTTAATTTTTTATATTTGGCAACACTGAATTATTTTCTTTAAATGCTATGTTTACCGTTGCTTGAGTATGCCAAATTTGTAACGAAATGAGGCACCGCCGATTTGAAAAAAAAACTTTTATACAAGTTTGGTAACACTCACAACCCGAGCACGTGACATTTCGTCTCTTAATATGCATCATACTGATAGAAATCTACCAACATAAACACAATTTTAATTTGATGCCTCTTTTAAGATTTATCGTGAAATATCAATGTAAGGAAGCACATTGGATGCTTCCCGTTTGGAACGTTGTACTTTGGAAACGAAGCGGAATAGTCCCCATGTTCATATGAACTTATTTTCTTGTTTTCGTCTCAGAAATTCGTGGTACGAATTAAGAAACATTATGTTTATGGTACCACCGTTGGTACACGCTTAAAAGCTACTAGGGCCCTATGAACAGACCGCCTGAACCGACAAAGTCACGTGGTTTTGTTGATTATTACGTAAACAGTTTTATTTCAAACGACGATCCTGACTACGAAGGGGGCAGTTCTGAAGTAAGTTCCGAAGTAAGTTTGGTGGGAATAGCTGTACATCACAGTATGAGTTCTTCTGAGTTTGGTAACGAACAAGAAGACAACATAAGTATTTCATGTGGAAACCTTTAGGTAACAAGGAAAGTCTTTCAAGTGAGACCAACTAATGTTGGTGTTGATCCCAATATTAGTATCCAATGGAGATGCAAATCTCCTTATTTTCCGTACAAGATGAAATAATCACCTTATTTGTAACTGAAACAAATCGCTACGCTTCTCAGAAGCGGCAAAGTCAAGACTGAAGAGTTGGGTTGACACAACTGAGCACGAAATGAAAACGTTCCAAGGAGTCATGCTGTGGACAGGTTTAGAACAACTGCCCAGATTAGCAGATTATTTGGTAAACAAATATATATACTACTACTACTGATGAGTCGGAACAGATTTAAACTACTAATCACTAAGTTCCACGTAAGTATCAATCAGAATTACAATGCCAATGATAGACTCGACAAACTTTCCAATTTTCTAAAACTTCTTGTAACAGAATTTCAAAATGCCTACATCCCAGAAGAAGACGTTTGTATAAACGTTTGTAGTTACGCAAAGAACAAAATAGTTTATACAAATTCACTAACAAACAGAATAATAAATTTCATATAAAAATATTAGTAGAGCTGGAATGCTTTTCAGCAACCCAAATACAACGAAAATATTTTAGAAGCCGTAAGTCATGGCTATATATTAAACAGAGAGGCCTTCCCTTCCGGAACTTGCATTCTACTTCTTTGAATCAATGTCCCCTGGTGGAATGCGTGACGTCAAACAGTAGTTGCTGTGTTGCAATATTTATTTTGGTACCTTTTTTAGATCAAAATTCTTCCTCAAAAAGAATGAAAAAGCAAAAGATGAAATCGAAAGTAATATAGTATGCACTAGTCTGGTGTCAAGTTCAGAAGTAAAATATCTTAGAATTTTACGAAACTGAGTACGGAACAACGTTTTTTTTTTGTTCTCTATTTTTTAACTTAATTAGTTCTCTGTATGCGTTTGTATTTTTGTCTTATAACTTTGAGGTAACATGCAGGGAAAACTTTCGTTTCCCAAGATAGACGAACATCAAATAGTAAATAAGAGCTACCACACCAGGAGCTATTCTATTCCCGAGACAGTAGAAGTAAGGAAAGTTCCAGTATTTCCAACTCCAAAGAATCTCTAACATAAGCTCATCAAACTTCCAGCTGAAGTGAGAAAGGCGAGGAGGACTTCAAAGTTTTACAGAAGTTCTGTAAGGAAGAAGTTTGTTCAGAATTCTTAGAGCCATTTCCCAGGTTCAGTTCGGCATAGGAATTAAAATAGTAGGAATCAAATAATCGTTAGAAGATAAATCGATTCTTATTGTTATGTTTACCTAATCTGATCTTCGTACGTTTTCTTATAAAATCTTCAATGAAAGTGTTTAGGTTTCCTCCACAAGAAGTGTAAAATTGTATATAAAAGATCTCTATGATGCGCATTAGATTTTAAAGAAGAAACGTGTTCTTGTTCTATCAGTGACAAAATTTCTTAGACTTTGGTCAAGTTTCTTTGGAGAAAAACATTGATACTGATGAACCGATTTGAAATTCTGTTTACTGTCACTTACAGGCAATTATATTCATTTTGATTAATAGAAAACTTTATTGAAATCGGTCTACCCTTTCAAACGTTATTCCCAAAAGAAATTTACTAAAACGAAAAAAAATGTTGTTGTTGCCTGTACATTTGCTGTACAGTTTTGTACAAGATATTCATTTATACGTTTATTGTAATAATTTTATTCGCAACGGGTTCTGATAATGTCAGCCTTACATACTATCATATCAAATCAATGTTTGAGGATTATATTGTCATATCTTCATAAGATGCTAATAGGAGATACAACGATGTAATCCTTTGGCGTCCAAATATCTCAAATAGACGTCCATAATGGAAACTGTTACATTTAGTGTATTCACTTTAGGTTAGTTATTGAATGGTACTTACTGATTGTGATCTTGCAATATAGAGTTGGAATTCCTAATAAAGCTTAATTATACGTGTTCTCAATCAAGAATATGAATCATGAACTGGTAATATTTAATTTGCTTTATTGCGTATAATAAATGCACCCTGCTGTGTGTGTGAAAACCGAAGTTGAGTTCAGCGATTGGCGTGAGTTGAAATTAATATCCAAAGCTGTTTTAGGCAAAATACAAGAGAATCTAAGTAACGGTACATTAATGTACGTTATTGAACAAGCATGCTTTCAGCAAAGTATTAACTAAGATGCGGGTTGTGTGCTCGTTGCTGTTGATTTTCAGAGGAAATGTACATTAAATCATCCCTTCCACCTCGAAATAGGGATTTGTTCAGAAAATTATACATTAAAGAATTCCAAAACCAAATTTTAAAACGTTGTGTCAGGTCGTAAAATTATTTATCTTGCATAGCAACAGGACGTGTCTCAGATGATTATTAGGTATGGCCATAGCATCAAAACTAAAAGCTTTCGCAATTTTAAAAAAAATAGAAGTACGTATTTTAATGCAAAGAAATAAACGAATACACATTGATACCTAGGGATAACTAAATAAAGAGATCGATCTCATATGAGTGCACAGACGAGGACATAGTACCAACATAATGAACGTTCGGGCATACTGGAAGCAGAAGCTGACACAGAGTGTCAAATCAGTGATCGCAAAATCGTGCTTATGCAAACTACTACGATAACGCAAGTGGTAGCGACACACGCGGATTCAAAAACAAAAAGTGAAATTTGACACAGAAAAAGAAGAATATAGAGGAAAATGGAAAGGCAATACTCACTAATCCATCAAGAATAGATTACCAGACCTAACTAGGGATGATTAAAACTGAACATAAAGAGCTTCAACCAGACCGGACTAAAATTCTCTATCTGTTGGAAACTTCGTTCTAGAGGCTCGCACAACATACCAAGTAAATTTTAATATATACACAGATCAATTAATGGACATACGTAGTGAGATAGAGGTAAAAGATTCAATAAAGAACCCGAAAATTTTCAAGTCACCAAAAACTGACTACAGACCAACCGAAGAAAATATAGCGGAAGAGAACGACACTACTGGAGGAACTATATGAATTTATAACTGTTATATGAAGAAGGGGTGAGCTTCCCAAGGAATGGAAAACATCAGCTATAGGTCAGCTCTGTAAAACAGGTGATAAGTATGACTATAACAATTACTGTGGAGTACCTAACTCCCAATATATTATGCTAACACGTTACGGCATGTACATAGGCATTAAAGAACGTCAAGGCAGATTTACAAGAAATCTTGGACCAAATTTTCACCTTGAAAACAAACGGGACTACAGTATGTGATTCAGTAGTTAGTCATTGATTTTAAGAAGGCTTATGATTCTATCGGAAGTGGAACATTCTGGTATACAATATCCTGGTACGGTTTGGGATTCTAAACAAGAAGATAGCTAATGATAGACACGGTAAATCTCAGTTACCAGTGAATTCCCCAGAACACTTTTTTGGGCGTGTCACTCCTCAAATACTGGCCACACCCCAACTTTAACATTTTTCCTGTGAAAAATCTATATTAACGATACCGTGCGAAACTTACCGTACACCCTCCCTATTTAATTGTACACCCCCTCAAGCTGAAAATCCTACCAGAATACATAATATGTTACATAATTTCCAGATTTGGAGTGGATTGAAACAAGGCTATAGTTTGTCATCACTACTCTTTATGTTTGCACTAGAATAAAGGATTCTAAAAATAAAAGAAAACAAAAAGGAACTAACACTCAACCATTTGTTTTGACTTTCGTAGTGCCCAGATAAGAAGATAGAAAGTTTTGGATAAAACGAAGATTGCGTATAAGAGATTGAGAATATTAATAGTGTCACCCAAGTCTGTCTGAAAATTGAAGTTAGTGGGTAAACCATCAATATCCTTGTTATTAAATCATAATATCTCGAAACTATCTTGATTCTATCCCGAAGAAGTAACTATGAAACTAACAACATACATTATTCAAGTTTAATATTTTGTATATTTGACAGATTATATTATTCTAAAAACCACAGATTTTGTTTATGTGATACTTTCACATCGTTCATACCTTTTGTTTCTTTGGAAGTGATATATTTCTCTGGAAATAAACAAGTGACGGTACATATTTGATTAAATCTCAGAGTCAAAGTTGTTTAGTAGTTAAAACAAAACCAGCTGGAAACAAACGTTTTCCAGTTGTTGTTTTTTTTAACAAAAAGCTTGGGGAAACGACCACGATGGAGAATAGAAGATCACTCATTTCTTATTCTTTATGTGACTTCTGCGGTGGGGTTTGGCGGGTCTAGGCCAAATCGTCGAAAGGCATAACGTCGAAAAACAAAAACGGTCATAACGTCGAAAGAATTGGACAAAACGTCGAAAGAAACGGTCAAAGCGTCGAAAGATTTGGCCAAAACATCGAAACGCTAAACGGACAAAGCGTCGAAAGGCATATCTTCGAAAATTAGAAACGGTCATAACGTCGAAAGAATTGGACAAATCATCGAAAAAACGGTCAAAGCTTCGAAAGATATGGTCAAAACGTCGAAACGCTAAACGGTCAAAGCGTCGAAAGGCATATCGTCGAAAATCAAAAACGGTCATAGCGTCGAAAGAATTGGACAAATCTTCTAAGAAACGGTCAAATCGTCGAAAATTAAAAACGGTCAAAGCGTCGAAAGGCATATCGTCGAAACGTAAAATCGGTCATAACGTCGAATTAATTGGACAAATCATGGAAGGAAACGGTCAAAGCGTCGAAAAGTGGAAACGGTCAAAACGTCGAAAGGCATATCGTCGAAACGCAAAATCGGTCATAACGTCGAAAAAACTGGACAAATTGGAAGGAAGCGGTCAAAGCGTCGAAAAGCAAAAACGGTCAAAGCTTCGAAAGGCATATCGTCGAAAAAGGAAAACGGTCATAACGTCGAAAGAATCCGGCAAATCATCGAAGGAAACGGTCAAAGCGTCGAAATGCAGGTGTTGTCAGTTTGCGAGAGAGGGAAAAAATTCACTAGAGAAAGGGAAAAAATACACACCGAGTAACCGGGTCTAAAAGTGCAACGTATATTAATATATCGCTTTAAATGTTATAATGTTACGATAATAGGCTATGTAAAACAGTTGATAGCAATTTTATTTCCTCTTTATTGTAGAGATATAAGGAGAATTTGTGTTTTGGAATACAAATATGATTAATGATTGGTAAACTTTATAGATTCTTGTTTTTCGTCCATGAGGTCATGATGCTGAATTTATTACTGAAAGTTTCTTTGAAAGGAAATATAGATTACATTGTACCCTTTAGAGATTACATGCTTCCTATTTCTTACATGATATAAATAGGTCTAATAATAATTTTGCTTGTCGAAGGGTCTAGTAACTTTTAGGGTAAATATTAACCAATATCTGAAGAAGCACATATCTCAAGACAATGTCTATTACATATTCCTACAAATGAATTCAGTAAATATGAAATAAAAGTCTATTTTCGATATACCGTAAACATTTTCATTACATAAGCTTTCATATAAAGTTAATAAATATGAAAGAGAAAAGGTTTCCATCACAATATTAATAATAAATCACAACCATACTCAATCCACTACTGGATGAGGCCTCTCTTCGAAGGGAGCAGTTGGTCTACTGCTTCTACGCTGACCAGACGGTTTGGGAGAGGAGAGCCGAAGCTCTCTCTGTGCTCAACACTGTCTTTTACTCACAGCAGCTCTCCAATTGTCCTCACGATGATGGGTCAACACCGAAAATTTTGGGGGCCTCAGTGGGAATCGAACCCGGGACCGCTCGCACTGAAGTCGATCGCTCTACCGACTAGGCTACGCTGGAGCTTTAAAAAGATTATTATATAAGTCTAAAAGTTGATTTAACATATTAAATAATACGTCTATTTTCTAGGGGGGGGGGGGGGCGGAACTGTCCGTTACGTAGGTCTACAACTAAATAATCATAAATATATATGAAAATGTCTTGTAAAATCTAAGATAAAGACTAAGCAAGACCTGGAGAAGCACATATCTCAACACATGGCCATTACATAGACCTATAAATAAATTTAGTAAATATGACAAACTCTGTTTGGAACATAAGAAGATTCATTGCCATGCTTACAACTAACTAACTAAATGTGAAAGGAAAGTCCTTGTAACTTTTAAAGTAAAAAATAAGCCAGGGATGCAAACAACATAATAATATCCATCACATAGGCCTAAAAATGAATTTAATAAACAGGAAGGAAAAGTATGTTTATAACACAAGAATGGATACTGTGTAAGCTTAGGAATATATGTAATAAATATTTAAGAAAGAGCCTGTTTTGAACACAAAATGTTCATGACATAGAGTTACAAATAAAATCACAAATATAAAAGATATGTTTTTAACACAAAAGATATTCGTTATATAGGTCTAAAATTAAACCTAATAGATACGTAAAACAATGTTTGTTTTCAGCAAAAATATGTCCGTTAAATAACCCTACAAATATTATATTTATATTTCTGATCATTGAGTTTTATAACTAGGGTCCGGATTTTGATTACTTAAAATTATCAAAATGACCTATAAAAACACAATAACAAATTAGAAATAATTTACAAATGTATTACAGAAAAATATGTATTCATGCTTTCTGTAGGCAAAACAATTCTTTATTCAAATACATTCGGATAGAGCATGGACTCAATTAATAATTTTGACATTTCATTGTACTTAAACCCATATCATAGTGGAGGCAAATTGTCCTCCTTTGCACAAAGTGTTGACAAATTTTGGTGGAAAATTGTCCGGTGGTAAACTGTACGTACCCCATGTAAAACATTGCATAATTTTCGGAAATAATAACAATATTTTAAACTTTTAATCATGACAACTGAATTTTAATAAGGTGGCGCTGAACATCTTCACTTTGCAATGAAAATATTTTTTTTAATTAGCTGGCTCCGACCAATTACAAGAAGTCTGTACTGTTTACATACAAAGTTAATTTTTAATGAGGTATTTCCGACCAATCAAAAGATACCTCCATTTTTTTGGAATGCAAGTGATTTTTTTTAATGAGGTAATTCCGACCAATTACAACACGTCTGTTGTGTTACTTAAGATTCAATCACTGTTACTGAGTTCGTGTCACAAATTATGATTTAGTCTAAATTTTAACTTAACGTTAATTCTGAAGTTGATAATGTTTTTGTATATAACTTCTAAGTATGGTGGGAAATTATTATGTTAAAATAACTAAGGTCCTACCTCTTGTATTTTCGGGGGTTTTCTCCTGGATTCGGAGATAATACTCGGAAAAAATAAGAGGTAAGACAACGGCCGTCCCTCCTGTGGAAATTTTCCGGATGATAAACTGCATGTCCTCGTTCCCCCAAATGAGTAAAACAAAGGCTCTAAATTATTGGGTTTGTGGTCGGGCGATAGTCACACTGATCACGAACCACTGTGATCTTATTCGATCTGGCGATAGCCACCCTGTCAAGAATCCCTGAAGAAACATTATTCTTTATGGAAATGAAAAAGAAATTGGTGTTATGTATTAAAATTTGGTGTATAGTTTTCTTAGCTTCAAATATGTCCAATTATATCTATGTACTGTATTTCTTCATGGGTTTAGAGGCTCAACCTTATCAACTATTTTTTGTGTATGGAAATAAAACTACGATTTCTAAAAGATGAACTAGCTTTATTACAAAAAGTGATAACGAGTATTATGAATTCACTGTAATATATAGCAAAATTCTTTTGTCTCCAATATAGTACAAAAGCCTTTGTAGCCGTTTTAAGGATAATCTAAAGCAACGGTATCCAACAAATGATGGCAGCACTATCTCCGTATATGTCTAATATATTTTTATCGTTGCACGAAATTTCTTTGCTACTCCTATAAATTCAAACCTAGAGAGTTCAAACTTTCAGGGAAAAAAAATTATGATAACCAATTCAGAGCATGATCGATGCCGAGTTCTTATTTTCGTTTTCCTTCATTGTTTAAACTGCTTCATTGTTATTGTGAATATCGAAACTTGTAACAATAAATATCTTTCAACAATGAACAAAAAAGAAAATTAAAAATTGGCATCGATCATGTTCTTAAATTGGTTATGAACTTCCTTCCCTGAAAGTTTGAATTCCCTAGGCTTGAATTTGTGGGAGCAGCAATGAAATTTCGTGTAACAGTGAAAATACATAGATATATATGGAGGTAGTGCTACCATCTTTTGTAGGAGATCGTTGCTTTAGATTATCCTTAATGTTTGTCACAAACTTCATATATGAAGATTATATTCTGTGTTGAGCCCTAACTGTCTCATCTATTAATAGGACCCTTCTAAAATTCAGTCTGCTAGTATAGTGGAAAGTCAACTATTAGCAGCGGGATACTGACTATTCCCCGAAATAGTGACAGAAGGCTTTTCTGTATTAAGATAAACGCCTGGCCTTAAACGTATTCATGGGAAATTGAGAAGTGAGGGTTCAAATAAGGACGCCAAACTTTATGCGAAACTCTCGGTTAAATACAGAGATCCCTAGCATTTTGGAATTGGGATATGAACCAAGGATGCCAGACCACAAGCAAGGCCTTTCCAGCTTTCTTTCACATTTTTGTACCATGTTTCGTTCTAATCGGTTCATAATTACAGAAATTGTGAATATTTGAAAAACTCGATCGGTCGCCATTTTTATTTTTTTGATGGATCTAAGATTTTGATAGACCACTTATCTAAGATATTGTAGCTCATTTTGGGTTAAATTTGGTTCCAATCAGTTAATAATTGTGGAAATCACGAATTTTGAAAACGTTCTGATCTTCACAATTCACACTTA
>JAGDQP010031804.1:0-13153 GCA_022664845.1 Lepisma saccharinum
CAATGCGTGTCGCAAATGTTCTTTTTCAGTCACATACTTCGACATGATCACTGAACAATAAAACAAAGGCGCTAGTGTTTGGCGGACTCACCTTGTGTGTGTGTTGTAGTTTAATGTCAGACGAACAAAATGACGTATGTGTCAAATGAATATGCTGCGTACTTTTCGCTGTCGCCATCTCTTAGTTAAACCTGAAACTACTTATGCATACGCCTGGTATTCACAAGAAAGCTAATATATCAATAGTAATAACTGTTAATATATCAACTCGACACTCACACTCTTTTCGACTCTGGCCCGATTACCAGAGTACTTTTACACACAATCGCACCCTAGCTCGCCACGCGATCGTCTCTCCTGTGCGTGACAGTACAACACGCTAACCAACATACTAGAGAGGTTTGCTGGTTGCGATGATGAGCAGACAGTATTTTTGGAAGCGATCAGTGACAAGTCTACGAGCACTCCTGTCTTGTAAAAAAACAAGTGTTTTCTGCTACTAATAGTGATTTATTGCGTTCTGCATATATTACAACAACGGAGTAAGTGTCCAATAGTTTTGTTGAAGACTGTTTTCTATAAACAACGATCTCTTTCGATTAAAAGACGAGGTGAATAAACGATAATGCGTAGTTTTTTCATACCACCAAGGGACAGGATGCAAGCCCGCGGAAAACATACATTTATATCCTTGACAGATAGTATCTAACCCATCCTGGCCTGAGCCAAAGGTGCTAAACGGTTATAAATAAATTCAAATTCAAAATGCATGACACATGCGGATCAAAAATAACATAATACTTCACATAAACTATTTCCTTTAAAAACAGGGATATAAGCCATCATAGAAGCTTTGTTTGAGTTCAAAGAACAGTAGTTTTGAGAACGCAAAACGAATAGATTCATTAAATTGTGTGCAGAAGTAATTCCTTACAGCTAAAAATAAGATCTCTGCACCTACGTAAACTTGAATATTGAATAATTTAAGCTTATTATACTCAAGTAGCCTAAAGGCAGTCTGTAAATTCACTCATTCAATCTTCCTTAATCATCCTACTAAACCTGAGGGAGTATAGCCGATAAAGAGTTAGAGCCTACCACATTGTTTTATTTTGGTAAGGTTGAGTCAGCACATGGTCTCCAGGCGAATTTGATTATTGTTTCTTTATGTACAATCTATTCCAAAAAGGATGACCGCATTGATTATACCAATTTTCAGCTGAAAATTCTCCAAGTCCAAATTTGGGTATATTCGGAAACAGTAAACCAAAGATGCCAGGTTCGAGCCCTGGAAGGATGGATGAACCTTCGCAATTAGGAAAAAACCAGATGTTTTTTTTCTTCTTTTAAGTGCAATAGGACATGTTGAAATGTTATTAAGTGTAGAAAAAAGTAACATTCATTAACATACGCAATGATACAGTATTTTGAAACCATCCATACATCTGACTACTTGATCGTTTTGTCACCTACGTTTCCATACGTAAAAGCCCATTTGCAATGAAAATGAAAACAGCAAAATTTAGTTCTCGTATTCATAGTACAATAAACAAGGGAAAGGAGAGAAACACAACAGCGTTTGCAAGGTATATCAATGCCGTTGTCTTGAACACCGAACATTCAGTCATGTTTATTCAGAAGTTTTACCAGAAAGAAGTAGAAAGATGTGGTCATGTTAGCTTAGTGGTAGAACGCGTGGCTTCTAATAGTGAGATTATGGATTCGAATCCAGTTCTGGAAAATTTATTTTTATGTAATGACATATGCCTCAAAACATGAATAATTAGATAAAATAATAATAATCAGTTTTATATGTATCCAAACAAGCATATCAGAACATAAGTAATTACTATGTTTAAAATATAAGATCTGACAAGTGGTGGTATATTATAATTGAATGTTAAATACAAATTAAGTAATGTTGTTATACCCAAAGTCGGATCAAGGTGCCATACAATAAATCCTCAAAGCTCATACAAATTCATTATCCCCAAAGCTCATGATCCCCACGAAAAATGATTCACCAAGATACTAAGCTGTTCTTCAGTTAAGAAGAAAGAAGTTCTTTCCATGGGTCTGAAATACTTCTCAATCTCTCGGTGGCAAATTCTATACTTTTGTCACCTGATAAAGAGAAGTTATTATTGTCTTATTAACTAGTAGGAAATATACTTGACCTGACCAGGACTAGAACCCACGTTCGTGTAGTATTGGTTTAGAAAGCAAATGTTTTAACCACGAGCTGCTTTTACAACTATAGAAATGTTGCCAATATTTGCCTTATTATAACACCAGCAGATTGAGTCACGCTAAGTGGGCCATTTTATACGTTAGTGATTTTAGATAAGGAAGATAAAATTGGATTTATTCCATCTGTTGTTTTCGTAACAGAGCAAGTCTGAGGATGCTTTTTCTAGGTTTATATCCAGAATGTATATTTTATACGTGTAACGGTAATATAACAATTACCTTTGTTTATTAAAACAGCTTTACTGATTTATGAAAATCCATTTATGAAAACTATTGTTATTTTTACTGGTCTCCCACCAGGGTCCTCCCCAGGTGGCGTATAGGAAAATGCCGACCTGATATGGTGGTTATCGGAAATATTCCGGGGCGGACAAAAACCAGTAATGCTGCCTTGCAGTTAGTGGAGGGATCTACAAAGGCTAGGGGAAGATAAACCCGAGCAAAAGTATTATGGTGAGGGGAAGCAGCATCACCATTAACACTCTGATGCTGAAGATGAATCACATCGGCAAGGCTTAGAGATGGACAGAGGACGACATCTTGAATGTCTGCCTTTACTGCGAGGTCATAGATCTGACAACTATACACCGCTAAAACATGCCAAGAAATGTTAACAGATGGTTCATGGATTCTCCTATTCCGGAGGTAAAGTAGTCCCTCATTCGGATCTCCGGGCGGGCCCTGCTTCATGGGGCTCCAAGAACAGGATTAACAAAGACCCTAAAACAGGAACATACGAACGTTTACCAAACCGGCGCTTTTCAGGTGGCGGTACGAGAGACCGAAAAATACGAGCTAGACATATTAGCTATACAAGAAGTTCGGATGGGAGGGTCAAGATAGCATCCGACAGGGCAAGTACTCTTTTTACTACTGTGGAACACAATCTCACGATTTCGGAACAGGATTCCTCACTAATAACAGTATTCTTCAGGCGATTCAGGATATAGAATTCGTAAACGAAAGACTCGATGGGGTAACATGATTTTAATAACCAATGGATATCTGTTGCGATGCTTGGACCTTCCGTATTGTAGTGAATGCAATGGAATTTTAAGTATTAGTCACGTCCTTTTAGATTGTCCAGGATATAAACATCAGATAACGTTATAAGATCCCCAATGACATGGCGTCATTATTAGTGGATGAATCAGCTATGTTGCGGAGAGTTTTTATTATGTATATTCGAGAGACAGGTTTATCTCCGTTTATTTGAGAGGATTGTACCCTATAGCTGTTAAGTTTTATCTTATATTACACTTTTATCCTCTGAAGACCCATTTACAGCTTCCACGTTTTAAACTTGTTATGCTAAAGGCATCTTTAGTTTTTATTAATCGTTCCACTGGCTATTTACACCAGTATTTTTTTTTCTGCAGACATTTTACATCCTCAGCTTTAGTATACTTTTAATCTTTTAATTACTTAACAGCTATGTATTGACGTGACGAAGATATGGGGCTTCCCCCGTTTTGGGACGGGCGTAAGCCATAGTGCTGTTACCGTCCATAAAATTAATTTTATCATTTATCAGCAAGAGTATTCATTACTAATCAATACAACTCTTGTCAAATATGCACATAAGGAATTATTTTTTGTTACACTGTCTCTCTCTGAATTGAAGCCCGGAGCATGAGGGAGCAATGTCGCCACGCTTTTATAGTGAAACACAATGTACTGGTAAACGCAAACATATATCTCTACCCTTGAATAGAAGCAAGTTTTTGAGATAAATATATTTGATTTTTGTAGACGGTAATTTGATCACAAATTGATATCTTCCTTGAATAATACCGTAATTAGAAATTAATGGATTGTATGTATTGGATGAGAGTTTAATTCGTTAGAATTCATAGCTTTTCAGTTTACAGTAAAGATGTCTTGAAAGTTGTATTATCTTTAGGAACTTAAATCCTTCCTATAGTTCAAACTATTTATTCAGTTCTCTGGATGTTTATTAGTGTTTTATTAGAAACCATACCAAATAACTTCAGTCTCTATGTTTGTCAGGGTAAAAATATAGGAAGTTTAGCAATGTAGCAGTGAATGTATGAATAATCTCATCATTTGCCTCGTAAGGTTGCAGTAAAACAAAGCAATAGTAAATTAGGATGAATATGCGAAAGTTTAACCCCAATCCTGCTTATTACATTGATTATCTGCAGTGTGAAGCATTAAATATTTGGTGTGTGGAAAGAGGCATTTTAAAAAAATGAAGAAGAACAGGGAAAAACTTCACAGAAAAATACCGTTTTTTTACAACACTATTTGGTACCATATCGGCATTTGCCAGGTGCGGCTAAGAAAAAAACTCAATAATCCTCAACCAGGATTGCTGACCGCTGGTCCTTTTCCAGAATCTTCCGAAACTCTATCAACTGCGCTACGGCTGTTTGCTCCCGTATCTAAAAGCTACAGGCTGCCGAAAAACTGGAATCATGAATCGTTTAGAGCTTCACATTTCCAATACTATTAACAACAGAGCAGATGCTGTATGCTATCATCAAAGATTTCGAACATGCTCTATTCTAAAATACGTGTTCCAAACCTATCCAATGGATGCGCAGAAAAATCCTCAAAGGAAACAAGGGGACTTGTTGACTTGTTATCTATGAGAGACAATGCCATGGGCCAGTTGGATGGCGGTGTATCTTATTCGTGATCATTTTGACCTACATTTGCTTTAAAGAATTTAGTAATTTACGGATAAAGCGATTTTAAAGTCTTTGACGTTACCATGTACCATTATTTGTAGTCTGAGTGGTATTGGAAATGTGAATCTTTATTTCTCAACGCCTGTAACTTAGCCACCGGAATTCTCAACCCGGTGGCTAAGGCTTTTTACTTTTTTTTTTTATGTGTATCATAGAGAGTCCTATAAACTAGTAATTTTTTTAAAAAAAATTATAGACCAAAAATGAAAAAAGAAAAGATCTTCGATGACTTCTCCGCAATTGTTTTCCGATTGTTAAGAAACTATTTAGGGGATATCAGCACACGTTTTTATTTTGTGTCACTTTGAGGCACCTTGCATCTAAAGAAAGTCATTAGTATCAACATGCATATAGTAAAATCAATGGCTTGAAGTAATAATGCTACAAATGTCTTTTATTGATCTACTTCCTTCATTTGAATAAGTGACCATGACATTTTCTCTATTTGTCCGAGTGTTTGCTTGACAACTGTTACTGCTAATCAATACAAAACGACTGACATTGGGTTGAAGGCAGCGAAGACGATTACAGTATTGGTCATGTTTAGCTTTGGAAAGTGAAATGTATAGAACTGCGGCAATTAAAACAAAAAAACGTGCAGGCGAAGTAGAATGAAACTTCTGTACATGCGATCAAATATATTTGTTTTTAGCGCGCATTTGGAACAATTTTTACTAGTGGAAGTATTATCACAATTTCTCCGCTTTTAATACCCAGTAGTTTGTTTCTTTGCTTTTTTAGAATGTGTATTTAAGAAATGAACAAAGAGATGACATATGCAAGGAAACGTGTTTAGTAGATGAGCACCATTTTAGATATAAAAGTGAAATTGGAAACTCTAAGGAAACGTAAGTAAAGTAAATATGATTATAATAATGAACACGGATTAATAGAGTAATACTTTAGTATTACATTAACTCTAGCACTACCAAAGTATTTTTGGGTCGCATTAATTACCGTGGGGAGGGGGGGGGGGGGCTCTAAGGCCCAAAATGAAAATTTGTTTTTCTCACTGTAACTATTTTATACTGTCTGATATAGCTTTGATTGTCTAAGTAGGATGTTAAATTACTGTTTCATTACGATGTTTCTAAGTACAGTGTTGACAAAGTTCTCTTTAGGTTAGTAACTATGAATATTTCTTATACTTATTTTTATAGAAAAACAAACAATAAGATCAGAAGCACCTTAGTACAGTATAGTATATGCACGAAGGCACCTTCATACCACATTTCATTAGATATAATTTACATTATTCTGTGGATAGTCCTTTACTACTACCAGTGGGAACCTCCGAAGGCCACAACGCATTATATAAATTATAATTGGAAACAGATAAGCAATAAAAATGAAGCAAGTAAGCTGTATCAACAACATGTTGAAGACTGACAACATCAATTTTTTTTAGATTTTTTGTGGAACTGAAAATAATATCAGGATATCACCCAATGCTTGTTTGCCAGTAACGGGCAATATTGATCAAGGTTGGCCCACTATTGAGCCAAGGTTTGTTTGCTATTGGGCCGATATCTTCTACTGATAGCTACCAGATTTACCAATGACTAAGCAACGTATGTAAAGAAGAATAAAAGATAAATGTGTCGTTTTAAATTCATTGTTTTTAATAAATATTCATTCTGGGTTGCGGTAACTTAGTAGTAGAGAGCTCACCTCTGGTGCGTAAGGTCCTTAGTTAAATCCCTGCTCGCTCCATATGGGCTTTCTACTGGACAAACACCGTGTGCATGGGTTTTCTCTGTTGTTCTCTCGTTTCCTCACACTTTCTTCATTCCACCAATTCTTTCATCACCATCTTTTCGAACTGAGTCAAAGATGCCTAAATGCCTTTAAATAAAATTCAGTTCAATTCGATGTTTACTGTTCAGCTTTCAAGTTTACGTCTTTTTCTTGCTTTTTTGCTTTTTAAATTTCGATGAAGCCGTACAATTTATATGAAACCCTTATATCATAAGTTCGTATGATAAGTTGGGGTGTAGAGGGTGGTTTCTGCAAAAGTATTTAATTTATCTCTGTTTCTATCCTTGGTGGACTGTCTGCAGTGAGAAAGTTATATGCCTTTCTTATAATTATACAAATGAAACGAACTGGTATTTTGCTATCTATTAGTCAGTTAACTACAGACAGAGATCACGTAAAATTAATGAATAAATATGGTCCCGTGTAAGTCCCCGTCTTCTGTAAATTCAACAGGGTGTCATAAGAACATGACAGAACAAGTTAGGTTCAAAAGTATGTACAGCTTGTTAGGTAATGATTATTTTGTTTCTGTTTTCTGTTCTATTATAGGGAAAGCAAACAATCATTGTACGTTCTGTAGGCATTGTTTATTTTTCTTCCTCTTCGTCTTCTTCATCTCTCTCTCTCTCTCTCTCTCTCTCTCTAAAATTTGGTTAATCTTATGAGAGGAGGTGCACGATAACGATTTACTTTGCTCTCTGCTCCGGAGAACTTTAATAAGAAGCTGAAACAGAGGTGTACACATTTAGGTGCACTTGCATGTTGCAGGTACATGTGTAGTAAGCAATGTGTTTGTAAGAAAGGCTACGTGGTTACTTGAATATTAACTTTTAAGGGGTTATTTTCGGGATATTTGAGAATTATATAACAATATGTTGATTTTAAAGATAATACATTTCAGAACACTGAAACATTGTTTATACAGAAGTGATGGGACCGGGAACGTTCCCAATGAAAAAATGCGCCCCAACCCCGACAGTCCAATTTTTGCCGCCATCGGCCCGGAGTCCGGGGTGTGACAGTCGCATTTAAAAGCGGTCCACAGGCGGCCCGACGCCAAATGAGCGCGTTAGGCAAAAAATTATGCTGTCAAAGTGGCCTAAAGAACGAAGCTAGGAGTGATCGAACTAGCTTAACCTGATCCTTGCAGTGTACCAATCACACCAGTACATTTTGTGAAAAAGGTTGGCAAAAGGGTGGGAATGTTTTTTTCCCTCCCTTGTCCCGACTATGAGGTTGGGATCTGGTCGGGATTGAGGAAAATGCCGACCATGTCCTAACAAGGCGGAAATATGACGGTAAGAATAGTCGAAAAGAAGGGGCCCACCAACTATCTGAGACAGTCTGCGGAAAACTATTGCAATTAAAATCAGTGATAGTCACGATACATCTACAATAGTCATTAATTTCTTCACTATAGAGATTAAAAATCAATTTCAAATGTCAGTTAGGATCGTCGGGCTTCACTCGGCATTTGTTTTGAACCCAACTCTACACCGACGGTTGTATGGGCCGAATTCTGGCCGAGGCCTGTAACTCTTTAATATTAAAATATGCTTATTATATTAAAACATATTTATCTCTTAATTTCATTCGTCTTATTTCAGAAATCTGTAGTGAAAAATATATTAAATAAACAAGCAAGAAAATACAGTGAAATTAACTACATTTTTCATGTTCTCGTTTGCATGTTGGAAACATTGAATTTTAAACTATATTTCAACGAACTTAATTTCGTTATTTCGTTAATAGGGCGTTAATCTATGACATAGATTTCTCTTTATGTGTGTTTTCTAAGGCGACAAATTACACTTATTGAGAGATAAAAATTTAATAGTCTAGCGATGATCAAGGTGTTAAAGAAGAGAAACTGCACATAAGAAAGAAAACAGGAAAGTATTCTTTAGTATTATTTGTACGTGATGGTGAACAACGCGTAGCAACCCCATTCTAGAGTGCCTGTTAGTACAGATACCGTAAAAGAGCAGCTATTTCACAATCTGGATCCATGGATGAGTGAATAAGACGACGGGCTACCAACGAGACGTTCAGAACGTTCCTGTTTCAAACCCCACAGCAACCAGTTGGATTATTTACTGTTGAAAAATTAACACCGTAAAACATGATGAGAGCAATGGATAAAATGAAACTAACTCTGTGTATACCAATAAACAACATTCATGACTAAACACGTTTTTTATAGTCATATGCGTGGTGCCCGACGGCGGCAAATGCGTGGTGCCCGACTGTGACTGTCGGGAAATGGTCGGGGTTTGGGCGGGAAATGATTAGGCCGACGCCAGCCAAAATGAGCGTTTTTCAGGAAGGTTTTTGCTGCCTTTGGGGTTATCAGCCCGAAGATCGGGAACCGAGTGCGGCCCGACCCTGTTTTCTATATTGGGTTCCATATAAAGAAAATGCCGGATAAACCAGTTTTACGATTTTTGATGTTATAAACGCTTACAGATATAGAATAAATATTGTACAATAACTTACTTACTCTATGGCTTAGGGAACTCGCAAATTCATCGCCGTAGTAACAAACGTTTGCTATAAGATTCTATCCTGAGCAATATTAAGTCAATTTTCATCACGAACACCTGCTTCTCGAAGTTCCTTTCTAATATGGTCCTCCCAACGTCGCCTTGTTCTTCCCAACGGTCTTGTTCCAACCGGCTTTCCAAAAATGGTGGAATATAGTCTTCGTTTTTTTTTTTCATCCGAGCACATGGCCTGCCCATCTTACAAGCAAACATACTGATGGGGCAGAAAAACTTACGATTTTCTTTCTTCCGTTATGTTTAGAATGTTAAAGTATGTGCGCATGCAAATTTTGGCAACTGAAGCGCAATTGCTTTGGGAGATATCGATGATATGAAAGTCATTTTCTCGTTTCTGGAGAGTGATCAAGAAGTATGGAAATACCCATAAGTTTGAAATTCACGAAAGGAATGGAAAGCAGATACACAGCAATGGTTACTGGGTGGAAACACTACCTGTTGGATGGTATGTTTATTATGGCCGCCATGTTGAAGTCCGCCATATTGAATCTCGATTAATTATCTTCAATGGGAAGGGGGTCGTGCAACGTGTCATTCCGGACAGGAATTTTACCAGAAATACGTTGCTGATACCATTTTTGCCGTAAATGTATTACTGTGAGAGAAAAGGTTGTGTGGTACTCGTCTTGGCTAACTATGACATAGCCTGAAATCATACATTTCGTTTCGAAACAACAAATTAAAATAAGATCCAAATGCATACAAATTGTTCCTGGCTACAGTGCCGTATTTATTAGGGCTTGTAGGCATTTGGATTTCATTTCCTCTGTTATTTCAAAACGAAATGGGTGTTTATTTTAGGCTATCCAGACGCTTTTGTCTCACAATATTACATTTACGGCCAAACTGACATCAGAAACGTATTTCTCGTAAATTTCCTGTTCAGAATGACATGTTACACGACCCCCTTCCTATTTAAAAAAATCAATTCAGTTTCAATATGGCGGACTTCAAGATGGCGGCCATGATAAACATACCATCCAACAGGTAGTGCCTTCCACCCAACATCCATTACCATGTATTTGTTTTCCATTTCTTTCAGGAATTTAAAACTATGAGGGCATTTCCACACTTTTCATACACTCCAGAAACAAGAATCTGACTTTTATATCATCGATATCTAAAAACGTTACTGTACTCGAGTTGCCAAAATTTGCATGTAAACATACCTTAACATTCTAAACATGACGGAAGAAAGAAATTCATGTTGTTGCTTTTTTTGTCCCATCAGTATATTTGCTTGTTAGTCGAACAGTCCGTGAATTTCTTCATTAAACAGTCTCCTCCATTCTCCAGTCATTTCGTTCCGTTTTGACCCGTATATCTTTCACAAGTCCCTACTCTCAAACACTCGTACTTTGTGTTCTCCTGCTAGGGTCGTACTCCATCTTACACAACCTAAAGTATTATCGGCAGAACAACCGTTCTGCATATTTCCAATTTCAACTTTCTTGACATTAATCGCAAGATTAGAAGATTTTGGACTGAATAGAAACATGCGTTGCCGGATACTAAATGACCTTTTATTTCTTTCGTTACCTCGTTTATGTTTGTTACATATGCTCGTAATTATTTTAATTTGTTTACTTTCTCAATGTTCTCCAGTAAGAAAATGTTTTTTACACTTTTTTTTATAATTGATGGCAAATATAGTACAATACTGTACATTTATACTGCCGAGAATTGACCTCTAACTTGTATAAGATTGGCAGGTATTTTGAAACTCACGAAGTTGTTGTTGTTTTTTTTTCGAAAATCATTCCGGAAAAAACCGAAGTTCCTGATAAACGAGGTTTTATTATAGTTGAAATTCAGAAATTAAATTTATTTCGCCTATTACTTCCTCTGACTTCGAAATCAGCACATGATTCCCAGGTGCGTAAATATGAAACCGGAATTTATGTACAGAAATGACACAGTGTTCGGATGACAATGCTAAGAACTATTTTATTCGAAGCATTGGCCATCGCTAGCGATACATTTCTGCCATTGTTCCGGCAATGTGTGGATGCCAGACTAAAAAAACTGTGCCTCTTGTGCTGCAAACCAGTCATCAAGCCAATTTCGTACATTTTCGTAAGATGTGCAGCGCTGCTCAGCAAGTGCGTGTCCCATGGATGCAAGTAAGTGAAAATCGGAAGGCGTCAAGTCTGGTGAGTAAGCTGCATGCTGAAGGATTTTCCAGCCAAATGTCGCAATCGTTTCCTTGACCGGTTTTGCTGTGTGGGAAGGTTCATTATCGTGAAGCATAATCACTTTATATTGTCTTTGGACATATTCTGGTCGTTTTTGACGCAAAGCTTAATGCAAATCGATCATTTGTTGGCGGTAACGTTGGGTATTAACGCTTTCGCTAGGTTTCAGCAGTTCATAATAGATCACTCCCTTCTGATCCCAACAAACAAAAAGCATTGTCTTCCGTCCATAGCGATTTGGTCTTGCAGTCGATGTCGCTGGTTCTTCTTCAGTTACCGATGGAGAAATGATTTCCTCTTGTACCTGGCGAGCAGAATTTCTCAAGTGGGTTTTTGGTTTTCCTGCTGTCATTTAGTCAATGTACGTGCAACCCATTTTCCCACCTTCTGAATCTTGTCCATAGCTTTTTAACGCATTGAGACTGCTTCTCGTGTCACATTTAATTTATCCGCGAGTTCTAGTTGCGTTTGAGCGTCATCCTCATCCAACAAAACTTGCAATTTGCTGTCTGCAAACTTTTTCGGTGGTCTTCCACGTTTTTCGTTTCTCACGTCAAAATCGCCACTTTTAAATTTTGTAAACCACGCATAGCACTGTGACGTACCAAGAGGATGATCACCGTAAGCTTCGACAAGCATGAGATGCTTTTCTACAGCAGTTTTTTTTTCAAATGTTAACAAAAAATCAATGCTGTCCGCACCTCGTAGTTTGTAGGTACACATTGCGCCATGTTCAACGCTATTAAACACTACACTATGACATGAAACTTATCTGGTTGTGAGTTGCAAATCGTTATTAGCAGTCAAAACAAGCAAGTGGCACCAAGGACGCAGTTTTACGGTAACCACAGTGATAGCTAACGCCGTCTATGCACAAATTCCGGTTTCATATTTACATACCTGGTACAAGAAACATATCATTTTATGGCAATAGAATGATAGTGTTCAATCGCAGGTATATACCAGGTGTATAAGCTTAAATCCACTGTTTTGTAGTCAGCAAAACACATGGTGGGTTCATAGAAAGCACAAAGCAAGTTATTCAAAGTACTTTCCCTCGCTAGCTACACATTTTGTCCACCTCTCGGGCAATTTGTGGATACCATGTAAAAAAAAAAAAGTACTGCTCTTTCGAGGCAAACCACTCATCAAGCCATTTTTGGACGTCTGCATACGAATCGAAGTGCTGCTCAGCGAGGGCGTGGCCCATCGACGCAAACAGATGGTAGTCTGTAGCTAACATGTCTGGTGAATAAGCGGGATGGGGTATCACCTCCCACTTAAGTGTCTCCAAGTACTTTTGGACCACGACTGACGTGTGCGATGGGGTGTGGTCGTCAAGGAATATCAGCTTCTCATGTCTTTGCTGATACTCCGGCCTTTTTTCACACAGAGCACAGTGCACGTTGATCAGTTGGTGGTAGCGGTGGGCATTGACAGTTTGATCCGGTTGCAACAGCTCAAAGTAGACGATACCCTGTTGATCTCACCAAACACACAGCATCGTCTTCATCCGAAGACGTTGATGGTTGGGTGGGATTAACCCACTATTTCTAGCGTTTCGGATTCGCGAAATATATCCACTTTTCATCGCCCGTCACAATCCGATGCAGGAACGACTTTCTTCTTTGTCTGGCGAGCAACATTTCGCATGTGGGTTGGCGTCTCTCCAGCT
>JAGDQP010031805.1:0-14622 GCA_022664845.1 Lepisma saccharinum
TAAAGGTTTCATAGTTTTCATGTCTAATTTCAAATTATTTACGTCACGTTACACCACGTTTTTACAATACAAATTTAAAAAAAAATGGTTTTGTTGTAGCTCTGTGTTCAATGCTTATCCACAAAGATTCAGCTGTAAGCATATGTTTCAGTCCTCTATCGATTGATACCAGTTTTGCATTGTTCATTAAGGAAGGGTAATGTTTCCTTTCAGTGGAACAGTCTGGGCTCGAAATCCGGATGTGAATATCTGGAACCTTTCTGTTCCATCTCGTCACTATGGTGATCATAAACGAAAATAGACAATAACATGATAACGAAGGTAGAGGCGTTCCGTTTTGTGAAAATTTTAATTTCGAGTTCTGGGTACAATGTTATCAGAGATCACAGAAGCCTAGCTTGATTAGGAATTTCCTGCAAACCTAATCGAGGTTCTCAATGTGCTTAAAATTGAGGAACAACTCCAGAACAGAACCGATATCCCGATTTCTATAGCCTGAAACCGTATCTACTTACGACGGACGCAAGCTCTTATCACTATGACCAATATGGTGTCTCTGGGTATCTATAATCTCGGAGATCTTAGGCATCAAAGGCGATAATACGAACCGATTGTAAAGATTCGCTGGCTCAGACTAGAAAGAAAAAAACAACAACATGAAGTATTATGCCTTGATTAATCAAAGAAAATTTAACTGAATTTGTACTTTATTTTAAGTTTGAATTTGAACTTATATGACCTTTAGGCAACTCACTCAGGCAGTGATGTGTTTTATGTTTAGTGATATATACTCGTAAATTAGCAGATTTAACTTAAAATAAAAGCTAGAATGTAAACACAGAATGACAGTATTGTTGCATTAAGTATACATTGTTTACTAATAGTACAGGTCATGCATTTTGAGTGACACTGGACACATTGTAAAGCATCTTCTGTATGTTTTCAATAAGTAAATGCTGGATTGACCTCTCATACATACTTTTTCTACTAGCAAACACTTTTTCGCACAAGTAAAAGTATATCAATGAACAATCTTGACAGTGTAGGAATGAAGTAAAAGAAAATATGATAGTTGGAACGAGAATAGAAAGCGGGTTGTCTCGGCCGGCTGTTTAATCAAGTCCGCTACGAAAAATAGGCTATCTTCATAATTCATAACTTTCTTCATATATGCATAAGTTCGATGAAACAATGCACAGTTTGAGAGGCCATACTGTGAAGCACTAGTCTTTATTATTATTTTAAGTGAGGTCCTAAACGAAAACAAGAAACTGACTTCAGATTTATGTTAAACTATTATTTATCCAATAGTTTTCAATCTGATAAGGTCACAACCTTCCCTTACAGTATTTCTGCAGTATATGTACTCAGTCTGAATGTACGCTAGCGCCTAAAAAACAAAGCATACAAAAAAAACTGACTTGACATAAGAGTTCAACGACGTCTATTTACTGGGCCGTTTTCAATCTGGTAACACCACAACCTATTGGTGCAGCATTTTTGTACAATATGCACTTCAGTGCAGTACGTTGTCATCAGAGTCTCCTTAAGTTTATGCCGTAAAGTTAATCTGTATTTACAGTGTAGACTCAATAGATTCGTGAAATTTAACGAAAAATACAGATTTCTACACCTCATTTTCCGATTCGATTGAGTGATCTATCACTTCAGGAGTGGAAAATTCTCGAGTGGTCCGCACGTTTGCTCTATGTCTGATTCTTTTTCAAGAAATTTGTCCTTTTTTTTCTCTCTCCCTAATGTTCTTTTGAATATAAGAAGAAATACTATGGACTGCGCAAAAAAAATGCGACAGATTGATTCAAAAATCATCCGCAAGACGAATGTGGATATTGGTGGTTGCTTCTTTTAAGGAAAACTCATTAGTTTCTTCTTCAATCCTAGATTGCTCTATTATTCTTCAGTTCCTTCGATCTTCAACGTTTTTTCTAGAATTTTTATCTTTCTCATTCAAAAAGATAGAAACAGACAGAGAGAGAAAGAAAGAAAAATTCATCTGCCAACATTTCCATTTGAACTTAATTTCCCAAAGTGAATTTTTATACTTCTTTCTAAAAGTGAAATATTCAATCTAACTTCATGAGGAAGTGAGGTTTTTCTCTTTAACTTTCCATCTTCTTGAAGACGTTGCTCTTCCTTGCTTTTAACAAATTTGTCGTTCCTACATTACCTGTAAGATTATCTCAAATGCGCTTCCATTTTAAACTCTATCCTGATCGCAAATTTAATTTCAATTGCCATCTCCACGCTAAATTAATGCACATGTCAGTAAACTGGAGTGCAAGCGTGGTGTTACTATGGCAACAAAGACTGTTAAATCGCAAGTTTCTCACCAATCTGGTTTTAGTCCACTTGGAAATTACTTCCTTTCATGTAGTATACGTAGAAATGTAGTCCTCATGACGCTAGACTTGGGATCAACGCACGTTAAAATCTTGCTTACGCCGCCTGCCATAACATTTTTTTTACGGGTTTCCTGAGTCCTATCAGGTGAATCCTGAGATACTACCTATAATAGATGCCCTGGCCTCTCAGTTTTCTCTATGGCTTTCTTCGCCGGAAGTTAGATCTCCAGTCATATTTGTGAGTCAGAGATACCTGTACAACTCATTAATTAAATACTCCGACAATCCCGCTACAATCTTCTCCATTTTAGTCTAGATCTGGATAGAAACCTTTCAGACGTGCTACAAATTTAACTACTAAGAACCACAGAATACCTCCTGAATGAAACATTTTCGGGTTCAGAAACAATATAGGGCTCAAATGTCGTGTTTTGGAAACTGATCAACAACACACAAATTCTATGTGATCAACGAGTACTTTCAACGTTCTCTTCACTACATTATTTCTCTTGCTAAGTTAGGCTACCTAAGCCAATTTACCTTCACCCACACTTTAATTCTGAACAAATACTAGGGGTGTACTGGTCGTTTCTTCTCTCCGCATTACAATTAACCTGAAGGTAATTCATTTACGACTCCAACTCAACCCTCACATCGACTTGAAACGGGCGCTAAAACAAGAGATCATTTTTGTTATTCAAGAGTGCACGTTAAGCCTAACCAGAACCTCCTCGGAATAGCGAAAGTGTGGCGCGGTGTTTTGTCTAGAGCTTCAATTTAACTTAGAATAAACACAAATGAAGCACGAGGGAACTAAAACAAAGAGCATAACAGACTCAATCTAACAAAATTGAGCTCGCTCTCTTGCATTTTCACAAGAGAATTCTCTCTCTCTCTCTCTCGCACACACACAGGAAAAAAGGTTTGTATAGAGATCAGCCGTTTTGATGTTTCAAACATGTCTCGCGAATACAAATAATGTTAAAATACATGCAACATTGTTCGTAGATAAACGACCTAATAACTAAGAAACGTACGTTGATTCAAATCATTCTATACAATGTGATGTCACGAACTCTTAATGTTGATTGAATATACGTATAAGAGACGACTTAGCCTCAGTCAAACTGTAAAGATATTAAAAGTAATATCGTATGAACTAAAGTTCAAAAACAGATAATGGTGGTGCAATAGCAACTAGTTCAAATGCCCAATTCCCGCTTATCTATGCGTTTTAGCATTTCAAATAGTGTACTCATGCTCCCTAAATCAATATATTATGAAGTAATCGCAGAACAAACCAAACGTTCTATAGAGAAACTCAGGACACAATTTTACTCGAGTAAAAATGTTAACAACGGCGTGATCAGCCAAGGATTTTACATTCGGCATAACAAAACAAGCAATAAAATACGTTTTATTATATAAAACTGCGTTCTTTAGTGATCAATTTACCCTTTGTGCACTTTGGATAACGAAGTATTATTTTTAAGCTAACAAGGAAACCACGCAGGGTGTGTTATATATAAAATTAAAAGTCCTGCTAATACTAATTAAAAATATGAGATCAAGATAGGCAAAAGGAATACGCTATTCGTGATTTGGATGTTTAAACTTTAAAATCAAGCCGAAATTTATGATGCAACTCACAAGATATTTACACAAAACCACTGAACACAGTATCTGCATATGGAAAATTACGTAAAAATGGCACAAGAAAATGGGTACGTCAAAGATGCACCGTCGTGTAGGCAGACAGTGGGATGAACTGCCGCAGCTTTTTTCTCGTTATTGTCGTTCAACGATTTTATGAGGATGACGAGCAATTGCCTATTTGAGGGGTGAGAAGGGATTGATAGTTTTGTAGCAATGTCGCTTTAAAGCGATTTGAAGCTGATTCAAAGAGCGACCACCTGTATCGAATACACGAATCCAATTCCATTTCAAAATAGATATGATGTCGCTCTAACGCTAGGATGTGGCATTGTAGTTCTAACACCGTCTATTGCGCTATTTATCCTCAACCTCATAATCTACTGCAAAAGAACGTCAACTGTCAAATCCGTTTCAGGTCGCCCAGTAGGTAAAACTTTACCTGCACGTGAGGTACAAACCTGTATGTTTTTGCTTTAAAAAAAAAAAAAAAAAAAGTTCTACACATCAAGTATTAAGAGTACAAAATTATTATCGCAGTGCATTATAACTATATGAACTATTTCCATACCCCTCAACTCAGCTCATATTTATTCGACTGGCTCAAATCTCTCCTTTTACTGCTTCTAATGATCTGGTTTCTCGTCTTCCTCAACAGCTTAAGATTACAACGGAGAAAATCCGAAAGCTGTTCATTTCTCTGTCGGGCTGTTTTTCTTTAATCTACGCTCTTGAGGTAATTTCCGTATAAAAATACGTTTCAAAAACTGGTTTTATACACTATCACATTTTTTTTTTTTTTTTTTAAAAAAAAAACTCGATTTTCCCACACACTTTGAAAGCTCATGTCTTGTACCAATTTTAATCACATATTTGTAAACCTGTGTTACACAAACTATTTTCAAGTGCGGACCAAGTTTATTAGTTGATAGGTTCAACGGACCAACCTGCGCCTGTCCAAGGACAGACCTCGAAGACCACAGTTTGCGCGATCATGTTGTAAACGGTATTAAAAATCTTTAATTTGATATGTAATAACCGTGGTTTCCTTGTTACTACACCGAAACATAAATCACCCAATTTACATATATCACCTTAAAATGGCTGAAAAGTAAGCCGGCTATATAAATCTACTAGCTGAAGTTAGCGCGGGATGAGTAACACGTGTTGGAAAACACAAACAGTTGTACTACTAATGCTACAGCAATAACGAAAACAGCTACTACTACAAATACAACAATTATAACTACGACTACAGCTACTACTACCACAAATACCACTACTACGTTTAACAGTTCTCGATTTTTCATATTCCACTCTCCTAAATTTGCTAGTAACACTGATAACTGAGGTGCATGCGGTGCACGGAGGGCCTTTATGATATAACCCAGTACCAACATGCCACATTTGGTTCGGAAATGCGCTACGGTGTAAGAGAAATTGGAAATAGGTTGGCAGCACTGACAACTGGAGCGGCTGCGGCACACGGAGTATATCTATGACCTATCCAGGCTCATAGTCAGCCGAAAATCATAGGGGAGCTAGAAAAAAAATTGGAGGGGAAGGGTAAAGCTATGACAATATTCACACATACATATGTCAAGTATTGGTAAAGGGGCAAAGAAAATTTTAAGAGAATGAGGCTACGGACCTGCCCAGTACCTAAATGTCAAATTTGGTGCAAAAAATATAATGGTGTGGGAGCCATATGAACTATTAAAGTTTTGAAACTGGTTGGAAACACTGACAACTGAGGCGCCTGCAGCGCATGCATTATCTGTATGACCTACTCCTGTAGCTAAGTACTAAGCTTGGTTCGGATACGGCCACCGGTGTGGGAGTAATTGGAAATATAAAAGTTTTTGAATTTGGTTGGAAACACTGTAAACTGTAACGATTGTATTCACGAAATTATGTAAATCAACAGACGTGTGTAGATTTGCATAGGTAAAGAAAGTCGTTTACATTGTATTTTAAAAAATCGTTGGCAACTCTGGTAACTAAATTTTTTTCGGGACGAGGACCACCTCGTATTTTTTCTATTGCGCTGATTAATAATTATCCTAAGTCTGATGCTGATATGTGCAACGGTTTGCAAGCAAAAAAAAGTACTTTCGAATGTGGCAACACTGACAACAGGGTGCATTACAGGAACCGGAATGCATCTATGACGTGACCAAGTACCTAAGACACTAATACGAATAATTAGGTGGATATCAATGCGGATGCATTTTTAAAAAGTTACTTTAATTAGTTCGCAACACTGATACTTCCGGTGACTTAAAATCCCGTCCTTCTAGTTCCAAAGGCTAACATGTGAGCGAAATTTTGTTTGAATTCATGGGGTGTGTATTTGTATAGCGTTTAAACACAGAACATCCCCTTCAACACACCGATATCGAATTTTATATATCCTAACACTTGCAAATTAAAAACTTAGTTATTACAGATTAGATCACTGACCTGCTAACCAATCAGCTGAAAACTATATGTTTCAATTCCTACACGTATATTCGTAACAAGTTAGTATAGTAACACGAGGAGCTCTTTACACATACACAAAAGAGTTTTAAACTAGTAAGTGTATTATAAAATTTGTGCAGGAAGTAGGAGGTAAGCCTACAAACCACAGAGACATTGGCATCCCATTCGACGAAGAGATCAAGTTCATTATCTACTCTGACTAACTCGCAGAATCTTATTATCAAGTAACAACAAGAGTTTTATAGGGTTAATTGCAGAAGTTAGATAACAAGAGAGTCGTGGGGAAACTTCATCCAAACCACTGCAGTTGTTGTCTTCATTACAGCGTGAACGAAAGTAACAATGTTAACCAACTCGTCTGTATGTAACTAGATATTGACCATAGGCATATTAACGGAGAACAGAATGTATAAAGCAGAGCTGCACAATAATGCCCACGTGGACTTGCTGTGCAGCAGAGCTGAAACGAGTCACTGGGTCTACGCTTAAAACCCGATTACCCGGAAGGCAAAGTAGAGCTTTTAATTCTTTCATTATTACACAATGTTTCGTTTGAATAGTGTTTCTTCCAGGATTAACCGGGCCCAGTGCTGTTACATCCGCGCACAAAAATGCGACGCCGAAAAGTTCCTAACAATAATATATCATATAGGAACAGTCTCGTATCCCCGGAAACAACAAAAACACCCCTGAGGTGTGCAAATGACCATCGACTATCGGAAAGGCTATTCTAAAAGAATGTTTTGTTTGAAGTGCTAAACAGGATACAAGCGGGTCATTCGTGTCAGGACCAGGGAATCGGGTCATCTATATTTTGGTCATCAAAAGTTATCCTGTTTCAGCTCTGCTGTGCAGTCCGAGACAATTCTGACGTTTACCAGTTATCACTTACAGTCTTTTCTCCACCATCTCGCTGATAATCAAACTCTGTTCTCGCATATCAGGAAGATAACTTTATCAAGCGTATCTGGCCAAACATGTGTCTGACAGTTTCAACAAGCATGCACAGGATTTTTAACATCTTCCCTATTCAGATTTGAATTTCAATTTAATTCCTAATCTGTTAAACATTTGCACCAACAAGTCAAGCAGTGGCATAGATATCCGAGAAACAGCGCCGAACTTGGTGAACAGCTACAATGAAGAGGCTTCAAAGCAATGTTAACTACAACCATGCACTTGCAGAACCCATGGTACATCGCACTACTGCTGTGATTCGCTCCCAGAGAGGACCCATTAACTATATATAGGTACGATTTTTATAGTGTCTAAGCGTACTTACTTAATGCTATGTGAAGGGACCAGTAAACTCTTAATGAGAAATGTTCTGAAAAAAGGGTCTCGTATCACGTCTGGGCTCAAATCTATTTTTTATGCATGTTAATACGAAGCAGAAATAACGCACACATAATTAAACACTCGGAAGCTTCAGTACACGAACACAACAGTGGGCAAAGAATACCTGACTACTACGACTGACCACATTACTTGTGAAAAACGGCTACTATATAGATAGAAACTCTCGTGAAACCGAAATTACTAGTACATTTTAAAACATGGACAAATAGCTAGTAGATTGTGAGTAGTGAACTACTTAACTGGTTTGTGAAACAAGACCACGACTGGGAGTGGATTGGTTGAGTCAAGGACGGGTGCACTATTGTTTTCTTGCATTAAAAGGGAAGCGAAATGCTTAGAACATTAACTAATACCATTTCCTAAAATCATGATCCTTTCTTCTTTTATGGCGCTATAACACATCTTAAATAACCTTAACACATAACTATAAGTAAAAGTTAAAATATAAGATAACGTTTAACAGCAAATGAAAACTTTAAAAATCAAGGAGAAATTTATCAGAATTAGGTTGCTGAAAGGTGAACTGTTCATTTTTGGCTTGTGTACAGCATATACCTACGTACAATCCCATAATCTTAGGAGGAACATATATAAAAACTGATGATCTGATGGAAAAATCTGAAAGAACATTCACTCTGTATAAAAATTACAATGAACTGAAGATGATTAATATTAGAACCATTTTTAGTAGATCGAACAGATCTACAGTGCATTTACGGTTGAATGTTATTGAGCTTCCTGTTTCACATATTATAACGAAAATTATGCTTCTGAAAGCAAGCTGAATGGGTACCTATAGACGCTTTAAACATCTACATTTGAGGACAATTGACTTTAGACATCGTCTTCTCATCCTAACGAGAATGTGTGGGATCGGAGCACATGGGAAGTGACGGCGTCTTTTCGAAAACACGATGTAAAGGGTGTACTGTACTCCTTAGACTAGAATGTACCATGCCCCTTAGACTAGAAGCAAGTAAATTTGTACACAGTAACAGTTTCTTTTCCAAAATACTAATTCCAGTAAAAAAAAAGGCTTCTTACAACGGTAAATAAAATGGTTATCCATAAATCAGATATGATGCACGGATGTTAACGGTTTTTTTTTTCAATCCACTTGTATCCATAGGCTATGTACACTAAATTAGAAGCTAAAATATGTCCACTTAGTTTACACAAAATTTTTACTCCATTTCCACCGATATTATGTATGTCTAAGGCAAGTAGCAAAATCCTAAAAACAACACAACAGTGCACTGTGTCATAAAAAGTCCACCCCCGAAGCCGGCAGGGTGGCCGAACGGTCTGCGGCGGTAAGCTATCGGCTCGAAGGTCCCGGGTTCGAGTCCCGGCAGGGGCATGGGTGTGGATTTTAACAGGTAACGGCGAATCGTGACGGGCCGAAGTCGAAAGTTACTAGACTGGCCCATATCAAAATAAAGTATACCCGATTTTTTTCCAGAAGTAGATGGCTAATTTTCTTATCAACAAGACTTGTGTTTTGTTTTTTACACACAGCAACGTGGAAAGTGATTAAGTTCATGTGACGATGCCTAGTGAAATGTTTTTTTTTTTTGTTTTTTTTTTTTAATTTTGTGAAAAATACAAGAAAACCCTCTTTTACTTCATCGCTCTTCATGGATGATGTAATCAGTTCAGAACATGCGAGAAAGAGTTGATACTAGGGGAAGGGACCTCAGCAACTGAGAGAGCGCGAAGAACTTACTCGCTGATGGGACATCAAGGGGGTTAAGTGCGAGCATCCCAACAGTTTTCAAGTTACGTGTGGCGACGTATTTACCAGCAATTATTTTAAAAAATCGTCTAACAGAGGAGTTAATATGTGCTATACATGCCAGCAGGTGACATCAAGTGAATTTAGGGGCTGCGTCCATCGGAAGTGATATTTTAGTTATTTCTTCATGGCGATAGCATAGTGAGTGGTGCGACATCACAGAAAAAAAAAGGGTGTCAGCAACACCTCGACAAAACTGTGTCTTCGTGCCTTCTACCAGTACGTGCCGTTCGCCGTTTTCTTAATTGAGTCTGTCCATGTTATACGCAATTCAGTTCACGTGTGAAACTATTATTGATGAAAAAATGAAGTGGCAAATACGCGTAATTGGCATCTTCTCGCTCGAGCAATACGTGTGTTTGTATAAATCATTACTGTAAGTGTTACTTATATATTTATATTTAATATATGAATGTTTTTATGTTCCCCCCAATTAGTTATTAAGTTGCATGATTTCAGTAGTAGACGAGAGAGATTTGCAGGTACAGTCAATTTTTTTGTGTGTGCAACCAGGTGAGAACTGTAACACGACAGGTTGGATACCTAGTTGTGGTGTTTAACATACATGTCATATTCTACACACACAAATATTTATATATTTGGAGATTCATAGTGATAAATTCTGTCAAAACAATTCATTACCTTATATCTATGAAGGAAGCTAATACACACACGCACACGAATACACTGAAAGCAACTTCATTTTGGCAAACACTATAGTATTAAAATGTGGTTAGACGTCAGCATATTTATGTGTGGTTGGAAGGCGGGACGTAAGTGTCGAACCAAGGAGCCTTTACATGCGTTGTAATGTGTTTATTCTGTGTCCGAACCACCACCACCACTACAACTCGCAACCAACCAACATATATTATTTTATTATATCGTGTGAATAACATCTTCAGGAAGGGATTGAACTAAAAACTTCACTTTAAAGGGTAACTGCATTTGCCATTCATTTTCCCTGCATCTTAACAATTTTCGGAATTATTTTCACTTATTTCTTCACATTATTATCGTTTGTACATAATGCTCCTAAAAATCTTGATCTTTCATTTACACATTTGGCAACAGCTTTTCGTATTCAATTTACTCACTTTATGATTACCATCCTAATAGGGCACCAAACTTGCAAGAACAACACACTACTATTAAGACGGGATCAGTACCACTCTCTACAAAAGTAGTCCACTCCATTATATCCTGCCTGCACGGTAGCTGGACTGCGTATATTTCTAAATTTATAAAGTATCGACAGTACACACCTCTGTCACTTTCTCATTATTTTGGTTCCGTAAACAAAAAGAAAAAACATACTAAGGCTTTCTATCTGTTTGTACACAAAGAGAATAAGGCATTAAATAATCACACAGATTACAGCATCTGGTGTTAAGAGAGAAATAAAACTATCGGCTAGAATTCGTGCCAAGACAGTATATAGGTTTAGGGTTCTTCTGCGAGTTGGTTCGCATCCAAACCCGGAAATGGCCAAACTCCAGAAAATGAAATATTTGTTATCTCACAGGTTCACGCACTTCGAAGCACAGTCATCAGTTATCTACCACGAACGTAAATGTCCATTTTTCAAACACCACCGGAACAGCAAACCTTCAGCGCCCAGCAGCAATAATATGACCATCGAGCAAATTACTATCCTGTACGGATTTCCGTGCGTTTCTGTCTCTCTCTCTCTTTCAATTTTCTGTTTCCTTCTCTTTCGAGATATCTGTCTGTCTGTGTTCCCTTTTCTGGTACGAAAAGAACTTCAGAACTTCAATCGCCATCGGAATCCTGCAATCATAAATCATAGCGCTCTAATTGAACTTCTGGAAGATCACTAAATTAATCATTAACTAAAGATGGAAACGCATTCCACCAATAATCATAATATTGCAAGAAGAGATGAAAATCAATACCATCTCGGAATCCACTTTGCGGTTTTGAACTTCGGATTGGTATTGAACAGGCACATGGGTTGGTGGTCTCCTGGGGACCAAAATTGCATGCGGGTTCCGGAAATTTCGTCGGTTTCGCCATGAGAATGTCGGTATGGCGGAAGGGACGTTGGGTTAGTTTGTTTGAAAAGGTAATCCAAACTGGTTACTTATGTAGGAAATGTCATTTATTAATATCAGAATCTTCGTGTGCAAGAAAACCAAGCTTTCCTTGACGCTAAGGTAGATCAGTCATCCTTACCCCTGCCAAGTAGATTAACTCGACATAGGGTCTACTTTTTACCTGTTACGGGACAGCGATCGCAGAGGGATTTTGTCCCTCCGATACCGGCTTAGGCCACAGCTATATAATAATAAATGATAGTAAATCACAGCCATATTCAATCCACTAGTGGATGAGGCCTCTCCCCGAAGAGAGGAGTTGTTGGTCTACTGCTCCCACGCTGACCAGACGGGTTGGGATGCTGACCACAGCTACATATATACTCATAAATGTAAATTTAAAAAAATATTGTTTAAAAATAAAAAAAAGGTTTATTGAAAATGAACGAAAACGAAGCTAATGATCTTTTTCTCATCCTCTTATATATATATTGATATTTCTAAATTCCAAGCATTAAATCACTAAAAATGGAAGTCGCACTACCTTAGGCAGTAGCGCGTCTGACTAGAATCGGGAGGTCCTGATTTAAATCCCGGCTAGCACGCTGGACACTTTCCTCCAGTGCTCCCATGCATGGCGCTCTGAAATCCACTCAGCCTCGTATCAGAGTCTTTGGCACTCCTGGGTACCTTGGGAGGTAAATGCGGTTAAGCGTGTGACTGACTACCACCATCTTAATGAAACAGTACTCGGCCAAAGCTACTGTAATCTATTTCTTTAAGAAAAACGAAATCGACAGCCATAAACATTATTCCTAATAAAAAGGGGGTAGGTTTTGGGACCAATTTCGTATTACCTAATGTCTTTTCTAAATGAAAACATGTGTACTTTATAGGTAGCAAATTTGCTAAGATAGTCTTGAACAATTATTTACGATTTTGGTGTCTATATTATGCAACAATTTACTTACACAGTTTCGGCCCGAGTCATAGATGCCTAAAGTCAGTCAGTCTATTACTAAGTTTCATTCTCCTTCCTTTGTTGTAAATGGTAATTTCGGACATGTTTGGTTTTGAAAAGATCTATCTAGCTTTACACTTTGTTTCCTTACGATGTGGATCAGAAGCGTTAGATTTACTCATAAAATGGAGTAGCTTTTGGGATCACAATCGTAATTTCCTAGGTAGGTTACCTAACAAGGTACATAAGCGAAATGCCTGACAGATATTGATTTAAGGCTAAATCCAAGTGTTTTTCCCGCGCTTTTTGTTTTATGTCAATTATTCAAATTTCAGTAGAGGAAAACAGAAATTAACTTTCACAGATCAAAGTTCGTTTCGTCCTTCAATAATGAGTACAATTAGTCTTAACAAAAAATTAATAGTAAACTCAGGATTGTGTGCAGACAGTATTGGGATTCTACAGTAATGGGTATTACGCTCGGACACATTCAAACATAAACAAACATCACTAATAAAGAAATAATATTAATTATTACATCACTGTTACAAATAATTATCCAGGTTTTATTTTTCTTCCAAATAAAAATTGTTTTCACCTTTTAATTTTCTTACAGTATCAAAAAGGAAGCATAACGGGCCATTTTTAATAATTTTGACTTCAGCCCGTCACGATAATAAATGCGATGCTAATTAAAAAAAATTACAACCATGCCCTAGCCGGGATTCGACCCCGGGACCTTCGAGTCGCTGGCTTAGCGCCCCAACGCACATAGCTACCAGGTCGGCAGGCATAACGGATGTTATTAGCTCAAGGTCCATTCGCTAAGTGCCTGACGGAGATTGGTAAAATGTCCTGCTGCACACAGTGTTTATGGTATTACTTTGAGCTGCCAATAGAGGTACTTATACATGTTTGAGTCTTGAACCATTCCTGTAAGCATAAATATGCACGACAATGCACGTTCATATGTGCATTTGGGATTTGAGCAACTCGAATCTTCAGTTTTCCAGAGAACATTGTCAGCAGCATGAATGACATCACAGTTAACAGGGAAAACAGCTTTTTTCCGGTATGTTTAATCATGTTGTTGAATATTAAAGCACTGAATTGATTATGGATCGGTGCGTAAAGATTGATGACAAGCATTACGACTCTGAATGTCTATATCGCTCAAAAAAAGCGTTTTGGCAATAATAACAATAATAATGGATACGTTCCTTTAAACAGTGGTGTTATATTTCAAATTATTTCTTCATAATGTTTATTTATGTTTGAATGTGGCCTAGCGTAACACTCATTACTTTGGAATCTCTGATTTATAAACTCATAAATATGCAAATTACCGCCATCAACCGCTAAAATTAGTACAGTACACACTGAGACAAGCAGAGCTTTGCATTTTGTTCAATATTAAACCAATATCTGTCAGGCACCTCGCGGATGTACCTTGTAAGTCGAAACTTCAATTTCTTCTTTGAGATATATCTTTATCATTCAAAATCTCCTTAATGAATTACACCCTATATCGTAACAGTATATTACGATTTCCGTTACATGCGACTTCGCTACTTCATGCTGCAGACAAACGAATCATTGCAAAGCTGACTGGTTTTCACAGTAAGATTTCCCGTCTATACATTTTAAATATCATTTACCTTTCTTGACACTTCAACAACTTGTTGCACATGAAATATTTACGGACTAATTTTCAAACAACATAATAGGCTAACTATTCTTGTTAACTGACATACACTCGTTTATTTTCTGGACGACGATAAAGACAGAAAAAGACTGCATTGAATGTAAAAAAGATTATTGCACTCAATAAAATATCTTGCGTTCTATTTGTGATTACCTAAGCTTGCCATTCCATATCGACAAAATGTTACGATCTAGTATAAAAAATTAACCATGACACAATGTGCTTTATCAGATTAAATGAAAGAA
>JAGDQP010031806.1:0-21715 GCA_022664845.1 Lepisma saccharinum
TTCTGATAATGTTGAAAAGATATAAATGTTGCACTAAATAATAATTACGAGTTTAATTGTAACGTGACTCTGCGGGATGGATGGTATACATCTGGCATGATTTTTCTTGGATGTTTCTATGGTTGCAGCCTGAGACCTAGTAGAAAGGCCATGCTGTTGTCCTGAATTTTGAATTTTATTATGTATGGCCTTTAGGGATTTAATGTTCAGACTGGTTGTTGTCTGTCTGTCTATAGCGGGTTGATGACATTACGCCAGCATTCCAGTCACTGTTTTCCTCCTGTGAGGTGACCAACATTACCTGGACTCATACTGCTTTGGACCATGGACTTTTGGTGTACAGTGGCGCCACCTGGTTTGTGGTGAAACCCCGCTAGACACCGGGGATGGAAGGCCGATTAAAACAAGATTTTCGAATTAATGTAACACGTAAAATGAGAGAATGGAAATTATTAACTTAATTGTTCATCTCACTGGGAAGTGGGAAATCTAATTTCGCAAGATTGGGAAGCAGGAAGGCAACACGAGTTTCACACCCCAGATTTTCTGCTTCTTAACCAGATGGGTAATACGGACAATGTTAACAGATGAAATTTATCAACGCTTCCTATTTTCTCTTTTTTTATTTCGTTTGCTGTTATTAATTCCAAAACCTTGTTTTAATCCCTTGAGAATGGATTCTATATCAGTCTGAAAGGTCAGAAGTACGAGCAGAGGCCACATGACTATACCTGTATCCAGGAGTGGAACATAATAGGAGAGGAGTGGTGATAAAGAGCAGGAAAGTTACTAAAGGGGTCGGAAAAGCACTAAATGGCAAAAGGAGTGGGGGGAGGTAACTAACACACTGTGAAAGTGTTCCTAATAGGGTAAGAGGGTAAAGTATCAGTCGGGAGGTGGGGGAATAAAAATCAATTACGAAAGAAGGTTATTGATGGTAAAAATTATTAATAAAAATAATAACAATAAAAAGGTAGGAAAATGAAACACCTGGAGGAGGAGGAGGATAAAGAAAAACAAGACTACGACCTAAATGCCTGGGAATTACATGCAGTTAAGGTTGGGTTCATAGTTTGTGGCAAAATGAATCGGGATTGAATTTTCAGGTTACTAACACGGAAGGTTTCGTCATAAGAGTGTCAGTAATGTGAAGTATGTTCTGGTATGGAAAGATGAGGTACTTGTGATCTGGAGGAGTAACGATGGGTTGTTGATGCCGATGGTTGTCTGAGTTTCTCCAACGTAAACGATGGAATATAGGTTACAGCGTAAGAGGTAGACATGGTTGGGGGATATGCAGCTGCCGAAGTGTCGGAAAGTGTGGGTTTAGTGAGTGACGGAATGCTCGAAGATCAGACTGGGATCAAAAATGGGATAGGTTCTGCAACAGAGTTCGTTGCACTTGCTAGGTTTTCAGGAAGGGGCTGAATAGGTTCGGAAGTGATGGAAGAAGACTTACATCTCCATCCTCTCCGCAAACCACGAACCCGGTCTTAACTGCATGTAACCAGTTCTTTTCCGGTGATCCATCTTCCGTCCTCTTGTCCTTTTATTAGTTATTGTGATTATTAATTTTTACTATTATTTCTCTTGTTTTATAATCCATTATTATTATTTTATTTCTGTTTACTTCCCCCCCGCGCTGATTCTTTACCTTTAGGAAACCTCTCACCGACTCCTAATTACCTCCCGCCTGTCCTCGCTACTCCGCAAGCTGCTTTCAGTTGTCAAGGTGGCTGCTCCTAAGTACCACTCTTCTGCTCGTCTTCTCTCACCCTCCGCCAACAATTCAAGATGCTCTTTGGGATTTAGTTCTCTGCAGCAATATCAGATGCTTGTGGATAGCTTACCTCAAAGATTTCGTGTTATAATTGAAGCACGCGGACATTGGTAGCGTCATTAAACGTATATATAATCAGCCCTTTTCAGGACTAAATCAGTGTATCAATCTTTTTATTTAATGTGGTAAATAGTTACAAAGTTTACAAGTATGATAAGTTTCTAAATCAGTAGTAATAATAATAAGAGAAATTGATCATGAAATAGATCCATCGTAGTCGAGCTCTCCACCACTATACCAAACTGCCAATCGCATAAAATACTTGGTTGTCTGTAACACTACGTTCGCAAAGAAAGAATTTTTTAAAACATGATTTCTTAGCGATCGATGAAGATTGTAATTGTCCGTTTTCTCACTTTCAATGATATTTTTGTATCTAGTTAAAACATCTTCAGAAGGAAAGAAAATCATCATTCATATATCATTAAGGACAAACGTAAACGCTGTTTCTTCTTTCAGAGACCTTGGTATTGTTATTGACAGCAAGCTCACTTTTTCTTTACGGCTTTTTCTGCAACTTCTATGTTTCACCTAGTATTGAATACAGATCGCTACATGGTCCACATACTGCTCTCTCCCACACACTTTCTCAGTTGCTATATAGTTCGAGTTCCTGAATGACGCGCACTCTCCAGTGAAGATATCATGAAAATTTTGAATATAGAATCACCCCAAGCTCGTCATGAGTGATCATCTCTTTATACAGAAAATTGTTAATGGTCATATTCAATGCGAATTTTCTATTATCACAAATAAATTTCGCGTACTTATCCGACCAATATGAAATGTATCCTTCTATGCAAACACACCTGGAATCAATTTGGTTCAAGGGTCACTTATAAACAGAATTGCTACAAATTATAACTGTTTCCCACAAACATACATTTTTGCCTCTTGAGAGCAAGTTTAGGGCTCAGATAAACAAATTGTATTTGTAAATACTTGGTATCGCTGTACATCATCGTTGACATTGTTGTTGCTTATTTTTGTTAATGTTTCAATGTAAAATGGCCGCCATGTGCTGCATTTGAAACTTGTTCATAAATAAATAAATAAAACCTTGTTTATGATGTTCTGACTATGCATTTTGTTTATTTACAGTGTATTTTACGAGATCATCGATGTAGGAAGAGTATTTTGAAACTTATTTTGAGATGACAGAAGAAGGTGCAAAACTTTCTTTTGGTAATGAAGATGGTCAAGTCTATACGTGTAAGTTGCCTAACGGGACACATGTCCTAATTCACCAGCAGCAACCATCTACGGAACTATGCATAGCAACTAATAAGGATGAATTTGGGATGATCCCTATTCTCTTGTTGGAAGATGGACAGATTGCATGTAGTGATGGTGAGAGAAGTATCATTTGACTCTTAAATTGTTTAAAAAAAAAATGTTAACATCAGAATTCTGTAGATTTGTGTCTCTCAATGTGGATTTTATGTATGCATTAATTTTCGTTTCTATAGTATAAAATTGCACAGTGGACGAAAAAGGTGTATACACATGATAAATATGATACCTTTCCGATCTGTTACGTCAGTTCCCATCAGTTACCATGGTAAAACTTTGTAAGTATGTTCGTATAGAATTTTCCAAAAATCTTAACTCTTGAAAAACAAACGCCAACCTGCTATTCTTGCTTATATTTTTTACATTCTTTTGTTTAGTTCACAATGATTCGTGGTGTCCTCAAGTCTTGTAACGTTAATTTAACGCATTTCCCGACGTCATACAATGATGAAATTTTGCACAGCGACGTTAAGTCGGATGACAATACAATATTCCATTGTTAACGTTCGTATATTTCTATATTTTAAAAGCATTTATTTTAATATTTCTCTTTAATATGGACTTCTTTATCCTAAAATAAATACTATCCTGCAACGATCTGTCGTTTGACTGGTTGCAGAGGATTTTTAGGATTTGGGTCACGAAATATTAGCTTGAGAAAAAGTGTCCGAACACCGAAATAACTCGGAAAAAATATTAAAAAACTTTTGAAAGACATACTTTCCTTAAGCAATTCGTATTTAAAAAGTAATATTTTGTTTATGCATGACTAAAAGAAAATCACGGGGCGCGCTAATTCACGAGCTTATAAAGTAACTGTACATGAGAGAGAGCCGTATGCTTTTATTTTTAGTCATGCATAAATGAAATTAGTTTTTACTTTTTAGTACGAATTGTTTAAGAAAAGTATGTATTTAAAAAGTTTTAATTTTTTAAAAATACATTTTCGTATTAATCAGTGCGAGCCGTTCTTTTTCTGGTCGAATATTTTTGACAATTCCAATCGTCAACTTCAATATATATTTTTTTAGTATAAAAACTCTCTGTTCTTACAGTACTAACAAGGTTAGTTAGAGCTTTGTTGCTGCCGGAATCCAAATTAGGCTTCCATTGTACAATGTTTTTAATGTAATTTGCCTTTTACAATAGAATTATTTTTTGTAAACCAAAGTTTTTATTTCATATAAAGTTTTCAATTTACAGTCCATGTGTTCCAATATGGGTGGTTTCAGGGTGTCTACCAGATTCACCAAGAGAAAATTAGTGATATTAATGATCCTCATTGAATATATTAGTAACTATTTTAGCAGTATTAAAAAAATGACTTGTTACATCTTTTTTGTGGTCAAATGACCATTATGAGTTCAACAGCATTCAGGATTTGGTTGAACTGCACAGGTATGTGTATCTTCAAGTTCCTAGGACAGTATCAGAATTGGATTTCTGTTTCTTTTGCAATATATACAAACACTATGTTCGAAAAGATGAAAATTAAAGTGCTTCCTAATAACCACACACTACTCGTAAGTAGGTCAGTCTAACTATTTTGTGAAAATGCAAATCTTCATCTTGGAGAGCTTCTTTTCTTTATCTGTTGAATTTCGTACACGTAGTTCAAGGCTTGTTGTAACTCTTCTGTCTTTGCGATATGAACGAATTTTGTTTTCTGTTCCATCAACTTAAACTCTTCAATTAGTATGTGTTCTGTAGTCTTTACTTGTGTGAGTGTTTTTTTTTTCATTCTTCTAGAGCTGGAGCATTGAACTCATGCACACATAACAGAATTCGTCATAATCATCATTGTTACTTCTATGTTAGGGATGCCTCGTGGTCCAGAGCTCATTATGGCATCATAAATTAACCTCTGATGGTGATTAATTAAGAAAAAGAAGAAAAGGAACCTTCACCGCTTGTGTTTTCATGCAATACAACCAAAATTTTTCTTATAAAACTGATGAAATCGATGTCAGTGATAAATTTGGAAGAAATAATCAAAATATTTTTTTTTTTCACCAAAACTCTATGAAGTCTTTGCATCACAGAGTTCTAGGTAGATCCTCTTGATTTTATCAGCTGAATCAAGGCTCAAAGAATATGCCTTGCAGAACACTTCCAAGACTACACCGATTCTGTCTTCATTTTTCATAACATGAGGAGAGAAACAGGGAACCCCCTCGCAAGACAGCTGTTCACATATAACTGTCAAAAGATGATAAACGTTCTTTTTTTAAAACGTTACATCACCAAGCATACTCCCTGAGCCTGACAAGGGAATCTCACTTGGTGTCAAAAAAAAGTCTGGTAATATGATGACATATTCGAAAGAACATCATAAATAAAGAAGAATAACAAATGTGTGACCCTGGAAACCCCAAGATACAGGGTAATTCAAAAGTCTGACACCATAGGACAGTTCCATTATGCAGCGGTGAAGAAAGGTTGAAAAAAAAAACCTTGAAAAAAATTTACATGGCGAATTCAACTATCTTATTTGGTGAATCAGTGGCGTATCGGAAATACGTGTGATAGGGGGCAACTGGAAAATTTAAAATTGAAACGGGGGTAACATTTTACATTTTTGGAATTACCATACAAAACGAAACAACTTTTAGAGGAAACATTTTTCGATATTTTGTACGGTTTGGGAACTACAATAGTTCAGTGTTCGAGGAGCAGTATTACGTCAATAACGTCGTCCATTGGGTATAACTCTCAAACTACTGGGTGTTGAACACTGGAATAAAAATTTTAATGATAAAAAGTTTGTATGGAGAATTGATCTATCGTATTAAGGAAATCAGTGGCGTGTAAAGGGGGGGGGGGTCAACTTTAAAATTTCAAATGGAAACGGGTCAATTATTATTAGGTGTAAACATTACTTAATTCTGAAGAATTACCATAGGGACAACATTGTGAGCTAGCTAGGACGCAGCTGTTTGGGAGCTACAGTTAATTCAAAAGTTCAGCACGATCACACCATAGGAAAACTCCGTTATTAATATAGGTTTGTTGACTCAACTGCATCTTCGAAACGGCTGCGATGATCACAATGTTATTCCTACGGAATTTCTTTAGTATTAAGTAATGTTTACATCTAAATAATAATTGACCCCAGTTTCCATGGTTGAAGTTTTCAAATTGACCCCTATTACACGTATTTTCTACACGCCACTTCGGCATGTAAACTCTTATCATGGCTTTTTCTCAAACTTTCTACACCGTTGCATAACGAAATTATCCTATGATGCCGGACTTTTGACTCACCCTGTATAATTATCTCCCAGGATCACAAATTTGGGATTCTACTTTATTTATGATGTTCTTTCAAATATGTCTAGTCTCATTTACCCGACTTTGTTGACACCAAGTGAGGTTTCCTTGTGAGATACCTTAAAGCCTATAAACAAGTTCAAAATCAAATTTAAGAATTAAAATTTGGAAGTCTTTCGATTTAATAGCATTTTGAGTTCATCTGAAGGTCCAAAGGCAACATTTTACTTGAGCAACTGTTAATATAACACGGTGTCTATTGACCTGGAAAACCTTGAATTCCATTTTAGGTCTGGAAAATCTGGAATTGAAGCAGAAACGTGGATTTTTTTTTTTTAAGTTACGATTTTGAAGTTAAATTTTCCTTTTATTAATGTCCACTCTGTAAACATTAAGAAGGAAGAACCTTATTCAATTGGTAAGTTTAAGGTCACAGAAGTAATTACTTTTTTATAAGAAGCCCTTCGGACTTGTTGTGATTATGGGGGTGGCGACTCTGGAGGTACCCGAGCTGGTATTAACCATAGTTTTTCTTTCTGATTGATGCTCTTTTTATTTGTTGTGGTTTGGTAACTTTTTCTCAGGTTGGGCTTTGTCGGGTAGTTGATAAACATGTTTTATTTGCAAGAAAAAAAAAGTTGTACATTAATGATACATAGTATGATGAATGCATTTGTACAGGGTGTTCAATTTAAAACCGCCTCCAGGGTACATTTTTAATTGTTTGTCCATTTGCCTATTTCACGGTTTTGTCAGTCTTGTATGTACGTATACTTGTAGTGGGCTGTCAGAGTGTGCGAAGAAGAAAAGGGGAGCGAGGGGGCGGTGTGGAGTTAGCGTAGCAGTGTATGAATCAGTGTTCAGTGAGCCACCATCAGTTTCCTTCACGCTTTCCGAGCGTTATTGGTCCGAGCTATCTGTTACATTACTCCTATATCTCGGGGCCGGTTTTAAATGGAACACCCTGTATAACTAAAGTAACTGGCCATTTCCTATCCGAACAGAATGTGCAGTAAAATGTAACCATGTGGATTAAAATGTGTTTTGAAGTTGGATTTTTCGTGTACATCAATTCCTCATTTTAAACACGGTATTTATTTATTTTTCTTTAAAGGGTATTGGTTAGTTTCACTAACATTTTGCTAACTAGTTTTAACTATACGTGCAGAAAAGCAAAGTGCATTACCTAGATTTTGTATCTGAACTGCATTTAGGCAGTTGTACTTTTTTCCCTTTTCCTTTTTCTTTTTTTAGTTACTACACAGTTTTTCTCAACTGGTCTTCTGATAGGGAATATTCTACTTTATTTTTTCGTTAAAAATCTCTCGAAAATATGCATTTTAGTAGTACATAAATATTTGTTTTCATTTTTCCAGTGACTTGAAGAAATAGCATGTGCTTGACATATGCTTCTTTTAGTTGATAAAATGAACGTTTGCTGTATGATTGCAAGAAGATAAAATGTAAATTAATGAACTGAAAGAAAAAAAGAAAGACAAATAGACCTGGAAAACCTGGAATTAGAAATTTAATTAACAAGTCTTCATTCAGATTCACATGTTTTATTTTCATCACATCCTTTTCAAACACAGGATATAAGAGGGTCATTCCACGCCAACTGACCAAGTGCTCTTCACCTCACCATCTCGAATTTTGATGAAATTTGGTACAAAGGTTTTGTCTTGGGCTGAAATGAGAACATACAGACTTTGAGATCAGTATCGCCTGTAGCAAGCTTGGAATGACCCCCCAGAAAATACCCCATTATTCAGGCCACGTGAGCAGACTGACAAAGTGCAAGTTTAACTCTATCCTGTGCAGCCAAAAATGGTTGTAGAGACCCGAAAACACCCTCTGTAATACAATTTTCTCCATAGATTTCGAAAATGAGGTCCATTGGGGGATAAACCTCACACGTTTCTAAAAAAATTGGGCTAAAAATGGAAGAAACTCCAAAATGCCATCTGGTGCACAAAACATCACCAGCGTACAGGCTGGAAACAAACACGTACTGTTTTTGCTACAGGTTTATCAGAGTTATACAGTGAGTGAGAGGGTACAAGCACAAGTTGCTGGTTGTAGGTTGTATGCATGTCTAAGCTAGAATGGTTAAAATTGTCACTGGAAACTGAAATTTAATGAAAAACAGTGATGTTGGAAGCCCTGAATGACCATCATGGCAATTAAAAACCGGATTTTAATGAGTGTCACTGGAAGCGGCACACAAAAGTACGTTATTGAGCAAAAAATGGTCGTGGTGACCCACCCATTTTCTCAAACGACGAGAGCTTGAAATATAAAAATATGTATACTGATCTGTAAGTGTAGAAAATGGCGTAAAAACTAACACGGTCACCAGAGCTGTTGCTAGCCAAACTATTGTAACAAAAATATTACAGATATCCGAAATGAAGGTATTTAGGGTGTAATGTGCATTACTTTGCGTATACGAGTGTGTAAAGTAGCTGTACTGGTGGGGGTGCTAATACTATATTCTTGCGCTGGTATATGGTGCAATAAGCGCTACCAGCTCCATACAATTTATGATTTGTATGGAATTGATATCTCCATCGCCAAGGGGACACGCCTGATAGCCAGGCAGATCCAGCCACGGGCCCTTCCTCCCACCATGATAGATTCTTACAAGTAAACCTATCGATACTTCAAAGCGCTTTTTTGACCAAACTTGATAGAGGAGTAGGGTACATCAGGAAACCACCAGAAAGCATGATTAAAAGTGCTTTCGTCCATAAAGACGAGTGCAGTGGCCTAAAGTTTGGTTCATAAGAGTAAGCATTTATAATGTGATCTAAGTAGGAAAACACACGATCTTTTACAGGGTACGTTCTTCATGGGCGCCATCTTGAATCTTGCTCGATTTTTTTCAAATTGGAAGGGGGTCATGTAACATATCTTTCTGGGCTAGAATTTTACAAGAAATACATTGGTGAAGTCAGTTTTGTCATAAATTTACTTTTGAGAGAGAGAATTAGATATGACATTAGTATGCGTAGTTGATTGAAAAGTCCAGAAATACTCTGCTATTTTTGAAACAAGGCAAGAAATGAAAACCCAATGCGCACGTGATTAGTATTGTGTAGTTGGTTCCCAATACTAATTATTTGTGTACTGGGTTTTCATTGTTTGCATAGCAAACTCCACTCTTCTGTTTGCTATCTGGCCATCATTAAACAAATCCTGGAGTAAATGTATGAGACATTGGTATTAACCAATAATTCGAATTACAGAGTCCACTGTATATAGCAGAGAAAACAACGTGGAGCACGTCTCTGGCGTTTGTAAGGTTTTAAAACTTGCTCAAAGAAGTAGTTAAGTTTAACTTTACATGTCTTTTTTTCCTTGTGATATTTTCAGGCAGTCATATCTATCTAAACCAGTTACAAGGGGAGAGTGGTGATTCCATGTTGACGTCTGAATGCCAAATAGTGGAAAACCTTCCGGAAGATCCATTAGTAGCTACGAATGCCGGTGGCAATTTAGTTACAACGGATACGATTCCAAATATCACAGAACTATCAACTCAACACTTTCTCACCGATAGCCAAACAAATGCGAATCTTGATTTGAGTTCCATAGAGACAGCAGCATCTCATACTTTAGCAGAGAATGTGTTAAACGTTACGGAGTCACAGGGTTCAACGATTACAACACTAGATGGTGAAGTGGTTTTCCAAAATTTAGAAGATTTTGTGGATGTAGTAACGACGTACAAGTGTAGAATGTGTCCATTTACAGCTCCATGTAAAAATGAGCTTCTTAAACATTTTAAGGAATCACATTGTCAGGTATGTTGACGTATGGGTTTCGTTCCTTTTCAGCTGTTTTTAATTAAGTTACTAAATAATTGGAATTAAGTTTGTATAAGTAATGTAGTACGTACGTACACAAAGCAGCATTAAGTTTAGTGTAAAGCAACTATTTTAAAGCTAGATGGTAGCACTACATCCGTATGTTTCTAGTGTATTTTTATCGCTGCACAAACTTGCAATGCTGCTGCTACAAATACATGCATAGAGAGCTCAGACTTTCAGAGAAGTAAGTCCATAACCTTGACTATACTTGGTACTTAAATGAATGAATGATTATTTGTAATAATTCCCTTTTAGCACCTGTACAATTTTTATATTTTTCCACTCTTTTATTCTTGCATCTTGATGTTGATGGAATATTTTCCTCAGTTTATTTTAAATCTATTCGTTTGCACTTGATGATCACTTTTATGTCTTTTTCATTTCCTTTTTTCTTCCTTTCTTTTATCCTTGATAAAGGAGTCACTGGCTATCTGAAAGCTTGTAATTTTCGAATATCTCTATTTGTTGAAATATGTAGGTTCTTGTGTTATATGTGTTAAATATTTTGGTTCCCCTGTATGTGTATGTAATTATATAAAAGTATAATTATTATATCTAACGTACATTTAACAAGATCACGATTTTTTTTATCCTGTGTGTGTTGTAAGAGATATAGTCCTATGATTGATTGTTCATGTGAATATAACAGTTAACGAGCCGCCGCAGCACAGTGGTAGAGCGATGGCGTAGCATTCGGGAGGTCGTGGGTTCGATCCCAGCGGCCGACCATACTGACTGGTTTTTCCGCAGTCACACCAGGCAAATGCTGGGATGTGACCTTCAACATAGACTGCCCGAGACCTTCCTTCATCCTTTCCCCTCCCCTATCCCGGCCTGAGCCTTGGATGCCTAAAGACCATAAATAACATTCAAATTCAAAATATAACAGTTTTTTTTTTTTGTAATTGTACTTAGTCTTTCCCTAAGAAATTTAAATTTAATATTTTCTAATTTAACTGTAGGAGTGCTGACTAAGGGTCAGTTCTACAATCGACCGCTAAACATCTGGTCAGCGCTAAGTTGATGCCAAGTCTGATTTTGTCCAATTAGAATACGCAAAATGAGAGTTGGCCTCAACTTAGCGCTGACTAGAAGTTTAGCGGTCGATTTTAGAACTGACCCTAAATAATTAATTGCCGAAGGAAATTGATGATTAGTTTTTATTAGAGCATTTATTAACCCCATTTTTCCTTTTTCGTACTTTGAACATTGATTTGAAGTAATAGGTTATTTGTAATATTCTATAATTTCATAGTTTGACAGTCACAATATGGCGATTCTTTGATTTGGAGTGTATATAAATGTGATTTTGTTGTGATCTTAATCTGGTCACGAGAATTATTACTTTTCTTTCTGAACGGATTTAATTAAAACCAGGGGATAGGGAGGTTACAGTTAATATTTGGTGCGTGTCTTTCATTATATATTATAGGACATTGCTCTATCCATCCATGGCATTTGATTTTTATTTCCTTCTTATGTTTTTTTACTTTAGATCCATCTACTGAAGTTTGATCCTGATAATTTAATTATTGTTTACACCTTTTCATAACCATTTCAAGAGCCATGCCGATTTTTTCTTTCCTGGTTTATTCATTGTTGATAAAGCTTCATTGTTTATATACCTCCCAACAACAATGAAGCGATTTCAACAATGAATAAAAAGAAAATTAAAAATCGGCACGGATTGGACTCTTGAAATAATGGTTATGAACTTTCTTTTCCGGAGGTTTGAACTCTCTAGACTTGAATTTGTGGGAGCAGTTGCTGCCATCTAACGGTATAGATCGTTGTTGTACATTAACCTTAATGGAAAATTCTATCAATAGGCTTAGCATTCGCTTGACATATTGTAATGATTGAACTGGCAATGTTAATGGTGGCGTAATATGAGAAATGTCGTCTCCAAATGTTGCATGTAATAAGAAGCTACATACAAAGAAAATAGTGGTGTGTTCATCATTAACACTGATTATTGTACACTCCGATTCATAGAAAATGGCGGATGGGTGCACTTTTTAAGTCCAACAGATTGCACAAGATGGCATTAGCGAATTGATATTTGAAATTAATGTTCCGTGTATTGTGTTTGTAAAATATATTAGTTCGGTGTGCTTCCATCGGCCACCTTTTATGATCTGAGTGTACATGCTTTATCATGGTGATTTAAAGTTGAATAAACCGATACGTACCTAATGAGCCAAACACATTTGAAAGATCTGTATTTTAAGTTTAGTAAGTAAGTAATAAATCCATCTCTCGTGTGCGCAAGTGATTAATGACCTAACTTTCAGTTGTGGGTGGATCCAGGTTCAATTTCCGATAGCATTTCTCAAATTTGGTGTTTTGACCCAACATCGCGAGGGTAGTAGGGAAGTACGTAAATAAAGAAGTAGAGGACTATGTCCTAGAAAGTAAAAAAATGGCAGTAACAAGGTTTGGGCTTATCCCGTAACACTCTGTTGAACTCTAGGAGGCTCAAGCCGTTTTAGGCTTTTGCACTAAATAAATAAATATATATATATTGACCCAGCATCGTGAGGACAATTCGGGAGCTGCTGTGAATAAAAGACAGTGGCGATCCCAGTGAGAGCTTCGGCTCTCCTCTCCCAACCCGTCTGGTCAGCGTGGGAGCAGTAGACCAGCTCCTCCCTTCGGGGAGAGGCCTCATCCAGTAGTGGATTGAATATGGCTGTGATTTATTATTATATATATATATATATATATATATATATAATTGTCAAGTGACTTTTGCCTAATGTTGTATCTCGATATCTTTCATTCTTAAGTTTTATTGTGGACAGATCGTAGGGTCAAGTGAGGTTCTATCAGAGATGTGCGAAAAGAATGCTCATTCTGAAACCTCTCATTGCTTCGGGTTAAATGACATATATTTCCCGTTCTTTATATGATGGAAACATAGATGAAGAAGATCTATGTGAAAGAAAAATAATGTAATTGGAAAAACCGAAAAAACAGGAAAATAAATAGTTTGGAAAGATCTCATGAACAACATTATCAACACGTATTTCATTTTAACTTTACAGTAGCAGTCTTGCAAGTTCTTTGATCATTCATTGGTTTAAAGTCTCAAGGAGGTCTGCCGTTGTTGCTAGCTACTTTCCCTTTCAAAATATTTTATTCAGACAGACACACTACATACATAAATCTAAGTACACTTGCGAGAAAAAATAACTCTTATGTGAACATAAACTAATAATAAACACAGTAAGACATGAATAATCCACATCAAGCTAAAAATAAAAATGTTTAAGTGTACAGAAGCATAAAAAACATCCAAAGTAGAGTTCTTTACATAATGGACACTTCCTAACCACCTTGTGTTAGTTGTCATTGGATGTGTTGTGTGGTACAAAGGTAAACTGCTCTTGGCTTTGTAATTAAGGAGTCCGGATTCCCTTGCAGTTTTTGTTGTGGAGTAATGACTGACGCAATGTAACATATAACTGGAAGTCAGAAGAAATGCGAATATTTAATTTAAAAAAAAAAAAAATACTGTTTAAGAAAGGAGAGGAGTGTTCATTGTAAAGAAAGAAGCAATGTTTTTTCTAGTAATTATCAGACACTTGGAGCAAATTCCTCTCTGGTTTAACGCACAAATTCTCTATATTTTAGAAAGTATTAACATTAAAACGTGTATTCTAAAGTTATAATTACAGATTAGTTTATAATCATATAACTATTGATTAATACAGAACTGACTTGTGAAGATATTATTACCGTTGACTGTTACCTCGCCGTTATCTTTTATTTTTAACGAACAATATACAAGACATTTTGAGACTTGATTGAATCCCTTTTACAACTGTTGCTTACAGAAAACGCAGAAAGACTTACATATTGTTTCAGTCCCGTGAAAGAAATACGCATTCGGATTATACATGGATTAAAAAGATACATATTGGATCTAATCCCATACGACGTTCTTTTTTTTTTTCTTTTTTTTTTTCGTTTTTATGGCAGTATCAAAGTCTCAGGTTTATTGCTCTTTCTTATCCTTGACGTTACATAATTTGTACAAATTTATGATTATTTATTTTATTAGCATTTCGTCGGTACCATTTCTCTGTGTAAAGTAGCCAGTGTGATGAATCTGAAAGTGTGTGAATAAATAAATAAATAAGTTTCTGTTATAAATGTAAGCGTCCCCTACATAATAAATGCTTCGACTCGAAAGTGATGGAAGAAAACAATATAGTTGGTACATACTTACTTTATTGAAGCAATTTAATATAGTAGCAAGATAATCTCTGTAGAAATTATTCCCTTTAAGTCTTCCTGTAATTTCGAAGAGCACGTTGAATTTCCTACTGAAAATTTTTTGGATTGGATTGGAGATGATATAAATAGTACACTAAAATGTGTTTCAGGTGGTTGCAGATTCCCTGAACCTCGATGATGTCAAGGATAAAAATTTTGAAAACATTGAAATAAGTAACCATCTGCACGAAGGTATGTATCAAAACTGTGAGAATAATGTGTCATCAAATGTTGTTGCAGTTTTGTTTAGTGGTGGCGGGTGTTAAATATATAGTAATCTTTTGTGTTTTTTATCTTTTCTTTCTAAAGAGCAGAGTGCATGTTCATAGCCGAAAGGAAAAAATGTATCGTACAAAGCGTACGTTTAGTTTTCTTGTAAAGGGAAGACTTTTTCCAGATGAGAGAGAGATGGTTGCAAGAAATGTTAAAAATATTCAAATTAATTATACTGTTGAAGAAGGTACTGCCAGTATTGTGAAAGGTAATGTAGATGAATTTTCGCATGATGATATTTTGTCCAAGTAATTATACTTTGTTGTAATTATAAAGATAAGCATGCATGTTCTTAAATGAGATCAAAAAACTTTATCTTGTTTTTTTTTTTTTTTTTTAAGGACAGACTTTCTCAAGCTGGATGAGAAATTACTTCGTGGTAAGGCAAATCAAATTTTCCAAACAATGTCATGATACAGCTGGATCAGTGTTAGTAGATAAGATATAAAAAATATTACTTCCGTATATGTGTATTTACAATAGATGGCATCTTGAGAAAGTCTTTTCGTCGAATTTTATATGCTGTTTTTTATTGTGAGAAATTTATTTTATAAATACGTTACTCAAAGCCGAAGAAGTTATAAGGTGCTTTTACAGATTCAATATATATTAATCCCAAAGTTAAAATTGTGCTATGTAGCGCTAGACTGTATGTTTCAATATAGTTCGTTTATTGATTTAACAACGAAAAAGTGATTCTCTTTTTTTTTTCTCCTTCGGCTCGACCGAAATGCTCTTCTGTTGCTGCTTATTAGTATTATTATTAAATACCAGTAGTTAATTAAGAATATGTTTATTTACCAAATATACATTCGCATGTAATTGAGTAACTACGTACTCATTAGGAGACTTCCGAGACTAATCAGCTTCCTACTTATTTTTCGCTGATATGACTTTACCTGGTCCGGACGTGAATTTGTGCTGAACCTCCTTATTTTAATTTACATACTTATAACATAAACATTTTAACAAGTATACAAACTACTTAAACGAACATTTAGAACATGGAATTGGATTTATCTGAATACAAAGGTGTATAATATATACATATATATGGCCGGGAAACCGGGACTGTCGCCCCAAAAGGCTTTTGCTTATTACTAGGAGACGACTCCTTAATTCCTCTTGCTAAGGCTTAAGAGAACCGACCGGGGTAGATGCCTAATGTCCATTCCATACGTTCACGTCGTGGGGGCCTGTTAGTACCCAAGCAACTGCTTGACGAACGAACATGAATCGATTGCTCACCAAGTCGACTTACAGACAGCGTGGTGAGTTGAATGTCTGCACCTTTTTCTTTTATCACAGAAGTCTGTCCCGGTATAGTTCTGGACAGATAAGCCTAGACACTCATTCTAAGTCCAAATCATAAACTTTCGGCGACCCTTGGTACAACCGTTTCAAAGTTATTGAACCCGGTGATTTTACCACTCATCTATGCCAACTTCTGTACGAAACCTCTGCTATTCGTGTATATTTGTTGAGGTTCAGTTATTTGTCACTGCTTCGATACTTCAAAGTCTTCTTTTCTTGCTTTTAAGCTTCTTTGGTTATGATATTAAGTTGTAGTCTGTTATCTACACTATGAATTATTTATATTTTCAACTATTGTGCCTTTACTATGTACTATTTGGAATTTGCTTGTTTTTTCCTCATTAGCAGCTCGTTACTGAAGCTGAATTCAATACATTTGAAACGACTGTACCGAGGGTAGCCGAAAGTTTACGATTTGGACCTAGTGTCAGAACGAGTATGTAGGGTTCTAAGCACAGATCTGTACAACTAAAGAAACAGTTTCGGAGAACCTCATAACCCGGAGGACGGAATGCAGCTGGCAATAGTAGCGGTCGGTCCTGCAAGAAGTCAGAGGGTCAAAATGCTCGGGTTTGCAACTGGAACGTATCTATGACTTGCACTGTTAATGACGTGCAGGAGAGAAAACAATAGAGGAATTGGAGCATAAAATTTATAGGATTGTTAGAGATGTTGAGGAAGAATGAAGAACAGTTGGGAATACAATGTATACATGTATATATAAAATTCAAAATTGGAAATGGGATAAGGCAAGGAGATTCAATCTCTTCGAAACTGTTTTCTGTGGTCCTGGAGGAAGTGTTCCAAAATTTAAACTGGGATGAAGTTGAAATGAAACGCAGTGGGAATACCTTAATCACCTACGATTAGCTGATGGCCTAATCTTTTTTGCGTCAAGTATAGAGTTACAAACCAGTATAGAATAGCTAAGTAATGAGAGTTTGAAAATGGAACTTAAAAAATGAATTTAAGTAAAATGAAAGTAATGTACAATCAACATGCTGAAAAAAGAAATAAAGGTTCACGGAAAGAAAATCAATATAGTTGATGAGTGTATTTACGTAGGCCAGCTGAAAACATTGAATGACAAGATAACTAAATGAATGAAATAAATTGATGATGTAAAATAGCATGGTGCTTGTTTGGGAAACAACTTTATTTTCTACACGCGAGCTACTAATTTATCTCAAGGGTGAAATCTGTACTCTATGTGTCTTACTCGTGATGATGTACGGCTGGTGATGGAGACAAGAACAACAATGGGAAGATGAATATTAGGAATAAGTAGGAGGGACAGGGAGACTAAAGGATTCTCTCATAAGTAAAGGTAGAAGATGTTATCAAGACTGCGAAAATGATACGGTGGAAAGGGCTGGTCACAGGTAGACGACCAGATGGAAGATAGACGATAAATGTTCGATATTGTAGAGAAGAGAAACGACCTAGAGGACGTCCAAATGCAAGATGGTTAGATGATGCAAAGAGCTACATGGATTAAGATAGTAGCTACCAAAATCTGTAGGGAAAAATCAAGAGGCTTTGACTTAGAAGTGGATAGAAAATGGCTGGATGTGATTTTATATATAATTATTGGGCAGCTACGGAGCTGCCGTAGCTCAATTGGTAGAGGGCCTGGGTTCGCATTCGAGAGGGTCTGGATTCGATACCAGCGATCGAGGATCCTAACTCAAGTTTTTCCTCAGTTACACCAAGCAAGTCCGGAATTGTATCATCAACTTAGGCCCTTGCCAAATCCTTTCCGCATTTGCAATACCCTATCTCGGCCTGAGCCATAAATAAATTCTTTCTACAGTTTTTCTATTTAGCAGTGTGCTTCCATCTGTTGAGCATATTAGTTACCGGTACTGTCTGTTTTCGGTAAACAGATAGTATTAGTTTTGTTATGTTGCAACATGATTGTTTTGTATTTCACTTTAAGTACTCGCTATCTTCGACTTCACTGTACAATTTTCTTTTGATGTGAAACATTAACAACGATACACAGGAACAATAAGAACAAAACAACAATAACATCCCCTTGTTTAGTAGATCGGAAATTCAAAATATGTAGTTGCGGGTGAGAATCACATTGATTTTAAATGCATTGCACTTGTATCATACAGACAGGCCGAAGATCATAGGTATTAAAATGGTTTCTTAACAATCTCAGTTCAGTTTTACCTTTATACGGGTTTACAAGCTGTCTAGTTTATCATGTGCGTCCTTGAGAACGAAGGAACCAATAGAGTCAAAGTTGGCACGAAATAAATATGGGGAGGGAGAGAACCGTTGCAAAAACCGGATGGATAGTGTCACCAACCCTAGATAGTTATATTGTAATGATACGCGTGCTAGAGCACATGGTATTCACAAATATCAACGATGCGTACTAACTACAAAGTGACGTAAACAGCATTATAGTAAACTACAGCAGAAGACAGCCGAGGTTCACCGAAGAAAGCAACAGACGTCATGATCGGATGGACCACACGTATAGGTAGTCAAGGAGGACACTATAAAAAGACGATCACTTCAATAACCCAGTATCACTCAGCTCTAAGAGTGGTGTTCCACCCACTTGCATTGGGGTGGAACAATTTACCTGTCTTGATCTGCTTTGGAATCAGGCATCCTACACACTCACTTGCACTGGAGTGGTGTGTATTTACCTCAAACACCAACACTAACCTGTTCTCGTCTGCATTGGGACGGAGAAAAAATGCCTTTCTTAATCTGCATTGGGATCAGGCATCCTCTACTCACTCACCTGTATTGGGGCGGTGTGATACCCATCATAAAATCTCTCATACCAAGGCGTACCTCTTAAAGAACCCAAACTAGTTATATTGTATTATACTCTGAAATTGTAAAATAGTCTTGACCCGGACGGTCTTATTGTTAAGTTTCTACTTAAACGAGTTTATGTAGTGTAGTGCACATATTTTGTAATAAATTAGGTGAAGGACAAAAACTCCACATGCCGTGTATCATTGACTCTACCTAAATCACTTCACACATCTCCAGTGACGGAGACACTTCAAGACATTATGCATAAGTAGCAGGCGCACAGAAACAAAGAACATTATGATATTATCTCAAGTGGCACTACGTTAACGTACTGCACAAAATCTACATGTCAAAGGAGAACCGACAAGATCACACTGGCCGTTCAATGTTGCCAACCAAAGGCGCTACAGCGTCAAAATTTCGGAGGCCTCTACTACAGTAATAACGCAAGTTAGACGGGCAGAGAGAGATTTAAATTAACACGGAGAGTCAGATATAGCTCACAACATGGGCGAAAAGGTATAAGAGAATGAAAATATGAGGTTTCGAAAAGATATATACCTCGTTAAAGTAGCTGAATAAGTTTCACATGTGATAAGTTCGGTAATTTCGCGTAGACAGGACTATAACGTTGTTGACATGAAGTTGAATATGAGGTATAAAACGAATGTATACAGTTGGCAACGCTGCTGAAAATTCGTCCGTCTTACGTTATTACTGTTCTAGAGGGATCCAAATTTTTAATGTTTGTGATGCTGTAGCGGGCTTGATTTGCAACGCTAAATGGGATGGGTTCCTCCGTTTTCAAAGGCTCAAACTATAATTAGGACACTCGAAATTCATAATAAACCTTCATTTCGGCACAGCCATGTACCGATCATTCATAGATGGACTGCATAAAGTAAAGGCGTCCTTTTTGATCTTTCAATTTATTTTGTAATTGAACATTTAGTTGCATCTTGTGCCCAATTATCAGTTAAGTTGAAACAAGACATGGAAAATGAAAAGGAATACTAAAATCCGATCAGTACTTGGAAAGTGACTCGGGTTCAAAACCTATTCACGTTGGGCATAATTATGTAGAGTAGTTGTTTCCAACCAACCTTTTCGAAATCCTGGATTTATTGAAACCAATGTCATTTCATCCCTACTGCCTGTCCTGTACCGTGCCACCTGCGGTGAAAAAAATAAATATATTCACATGATAATTACAGGTAAGTATGAGGTATTTATTTTATACATATTTCATACATATTATGAAAAGAAATAATTGGAAATTACAGTATTAAAATGACATGTTAAGATCCTTTAAAATATTTTTTGTTTTAAAAAAAGGTAATTTGTTTCGCGGACCTCTATAGAGCGCTTCGGGTAACCCCAGACGTTCACGGACTACAGGTTGGAAACAACTGGTCTAGCGTTTTCTTCAATTCTACCACACAAGTACTGGGAAAGAGGTCCTATCTGGTGCTTCCATCATGCCCTTGGAAAATGTGCTCGCCGACTGACGTCATTTATCTTAACGACGCATTTATGTCTTAGATGCCTGTATAATGTAAATTACGCAGTTTATTGTTTCATAAGCGTTAACAAGTACTCAACAAAATAATTTTCATAAAACGTTATTTGTGTGGCATGTTCCAACTTATGACTCAGATTACTGTTGTCACTACACTTCACTGAGACTATCAGAGAATTGACATCACTAAAATCAGACTGTCTTAGAACTATTGCTGTCGCAGCCTACAGACCGAACGGCCGTAGCTCAGTTGGCTTAGCATTCGGAAAGTCCTGGGAACGACCCCAGTGGCCCACCACCTTGATTGATGGTTTTCCCAGTCACCCAGGTAAATGCCGGGAGTGTACCTAAAAACTAGGTAGGCGGTGGCCGACTACCTCCTAACATCCTCCCCCCCCCTATCTCGGAGATGCTTAAAGGTCATAAATAAAATTCAATTTACAGCCTATAGTCATATCAGAGAACTTATCACTAAGGTTAGACTGACTTGAAGTAATACATATTGGGTTCGATCCCAGCGGCCGAGCCTCAGTCACACCAGACAAATGCCGGGATGACACCAACATAAGCCCTGGCCGACACTTTCCCTTCCCTATCCCGGCCTGAACCTGAGATACCTAAAGGTCATAAGTAAAATTCTAATTGAAGCAATACTTAGCAAATGAGAAGGTAGTTTTTTTGTGTAATAGGTATGGAGTTCGTCTCCGGCTATTCTGTTGTGATTTACTGAATTGCACACTTTCTTGACAGTTTTCTGTAAAACCTGTTTGTATTTTCATGTGCGTTCATTAAGTGTTGATTTCTTCATGACATTGCTTTTACAACAGATAGTAACAGGTGCAAACTTAATTTTGTATCTTTCAGAAAGAGGAAACGAAACGTCATTATCTTCAGATATGGAATTAAATGCAATAAATGCATCACAAACAGTGGTAGCGTCAGAGAAACATATATATCTATGTGGTACATGTACACAGAGTTTCGTTAGTTTAGAAGATTGTAAAGAGCACATGGTTAAGGTAATTTTTCTTTCTTTTTAAACTAAGGCAATTTTACATATGTATCCAGTAGATGAAAACTGAGAGCTAAAGTGGTTTAAATCCGTTTCCAGAGAGAATATTTTGCGTCTCACTTCCTAAGAAATTACAAATTTCAATGGAAAATGCTGCTACCAAATGGTTATTTTCACAACTAGATGTGTACCATTATGTCGCAAAGTAGTTTTCGTATTGTACAGCTGTGGACAAAAGTATTGTCGCATATCTT
>JAGDQP010031807.1:0-21715 GCA_022664845.1 Lepisma saccharinum
CAGTATATAATTGATCTTGTTTGACAGTCATGTGACTTACGTGAGGTTTAATGTTGTACAAAGGAACAACTTATGAATGATAAAGCACCTTCTGTACAGCTGAATGCGATATAGGTGAAACCGTGAGGTACCACATTAGTAGTTTGTGTAATAGGCAATAGACGCTTATTTGAAGTTTGCGATGAACTTTAAACGCCAAACTTTCCGGGTGAGCAAAAATTCTGACAAACCCAAATAAAATTCCTGAAAAGTGAAATAATTTAAAACGACACAGAAAACTGCCACCGTTTCACAAGAGTTCAGGAACACACATTTCCATTAGAACACTGAAAAAAAGATCCAAAATATATCTGATATAAGAAGAGCATTTGTACAAACCCCTTGCAGTCGTGCATCGGAAATGGACATTGTATGAGAAGTACTTTGACTTGTCAAACTACCACTCAATGCTCATGGACATGTCTAGGTGTGCCAGAAGAACAAATATCCTAGTAAGGTTCACAATATACACCACGGAATGTTTATTTATTAACAGAAGCTTTCAAATGCAGCACATTTTGCCATTTTACACTGAAAACATTAACGGTAATAATAGCACAACATTAAAAGAACAGCAAAACAGAAAGGAAAAAGTTACAGGGATATACATGTTTTAAAAGTTAATTAATTTACAAATGTCAACGTTATCTGGAAGATAATTGTACGTGTCGACAATCCTATTTGGGAGGGACCCTTATACAACATTTACCCTAACTGTTCTGGTGTAGAAAAGATCACTTGAGCGTGTTATTCTGCAGTTTATTTCACCAAGCAGCTTTTCACAAGGAACATGACCATTGACAAGTTTGTGCACAAATATAAGGTTTAAATTCTGTTTCTTACCTTTCGTGGTTTGATATTGAGACATTTTAGTATATCATTTTTGGAGGTGTACGGAGGTGAGGTACTCTGTAAAATACGATGGCAAGAAAAACAATATTACGGAATTTAATTTATTTGAAAGAGTAGGGCAGGCCATTGATCAAATAGGAGAACAGTATTGAATAGTAGGAGGAACGTATGATTTATAGAACAAACTTAGGGGATGAGGATTTACAATGCCAGTAAAGCGGTAAAGAAGACCCAGTTTTCTCTTAGCAGTACGGAATATGATATTAATATGTTCAGCAAAAGTAAGTTTACTGTCAATAATAACGCCAAGATCTCGGAAGGACGGAACTGAGTTTATGTTACCATTTCCAATTTTGTAGGCGTAGTTGATAGGTTCCTTTTTAGCGAAATCGTACGAGAAGCACATTTTTTAAGGTTTAGATTTAGTTTCCAAGTCACGCACCTGTTGAGGAGACGAGAAGCATCATTTGGAGGAGTAAGAGCATTCTTTTCAGAACGAATATGCATGTAGATCTTGCAATCATCAGCGAACAGAACAATATTGGTCGGGCTATTTGCAAATAAACAAGGCAGATCATCTATGTATGTTAGGAAGAGTAGCGGACCCAGGACACTGCCTTGAGGGGCACGGGAGGATAAGGGAATAGTCAGAAATGGAGACTGTGAATGTGGCTCGCTGTGACCTATTAGTGAAGAAAATTAAGAAGGGAAAGTAACTTACAAGAATGTATATTAAATCTTGAACTTAGTTTGTATATAAGAAGATAATGGGAAAGGGAATCGGAAGCCTTAGATAAGCCCAAGTACAATATATCTAGCTAAGAATTTTCTGTATGCTAATTACAGCATCAGTCAGAAGAACAGATAAATTTGTGAGACAAGATTTCCCTGGTAGGAAATCGTGTTGTGAGGAGTTTAGAAATGGAGATACTAATTTAGACATTCTGTTTTTAATGAGTTTATCACAAATAATTGAGAGAGGAGATAACGGAGAAATAGGTCGATAGGAGGACACATTATGTTTGGCTTTTCCAGGCTTATGAACTGGAGTGAAATTAGCTTTTTCCACGTAGCGAGAAACAAGCCTTCTTTGAAACATCCGTTCAATAATACAGAAAGGTGTTGAAAAAGAGAGATGGCAACACGGCGCAAGATGTTTGTATAAATGTTATCTGGGTTAAGGGCACGATTTTGAGGTAAAGGCGAAAGCAGGGAGAACAATTCACTTCGAGTTGTACTGATAGAAGTCAATGGCTCATAGGAGAATGGGGGAGGAGAGGGATGTATATTTACTGGAGAAGAATTCGTTAAACATCTTGGCCCTGTATTTTTTATTTACATTTGCATTATTAAAGATCAGCTCATTTGGTATGCGTGAATTATTTCTAGGATTGTTTGTTAGAGACAAAAACGCCTCGGATTGTTATTTGTATAAAGAGTGATTTTATCGATGTACTCTTCATATTTTTGTTTCATGAAATACTTAATACGTCTTCTAATGTCTGAAAAGGTTTTATAGGTTTTCTCACTGGGAAAGTCTTTTCATATGTTCCAAGCACACTTTTTATTGCGAAGAATACACTTTAGATCTTCATCAAACCAGAGGGGAAATTTATAAGATCGTTTCTTGCGAAAATATTCGAAATCTTAAATTGTAGCCGGCATGACGTCAGACATTAAGTTCGCTGGATCATCCACGGATCGCCAGGCCCTCCATCCAGGATCATCAACACGTGGAGGGACTGGCGAATTTCATCCTAGGGGGCCTTTCTCCACTGGGGAAGAGAGGATGCAAGTTCATGTTGTTGACAAGTTTTACGTTTGGTATATTTGGCATGTAAGACACGTGAATCATGAAATGATGGAAAATGTTTAATTTGGGAAACAGCGACTGATTTATGGATTGACACAACATAGGGTACATGTTGTGTTGTGCCATCCGTAAGGCATGTAAAAATTATGTAAAAACAAGAGTCATTGTTTACTTTTTTAGTGTGGGGATCTACCTGTGGGGGAAAACCAGTCAATTGAGAGTTGGAAGTCACGCGTTTTGTTGCAGTCCGCCATAGCAGCAATCATAGAATCACGGCATGCTTCAAGTATGTACGAAGGAGAGTATTTGTAGGTCAATAAAAGCAATCTGAAAGCTCTTTTGATGCATTTGAAAGGGTTCTACCCATATAATTTCACAGTTATTTCTTTGCAAGTCAATACGTTCTTTACTTTTCCGTTTAGAGTTTAAACACTATCATTACACCACCACCACGTAATCTTTGATCCCGACGGTATATAGTAAAGTTTTGGGAGAAGGCAGTTCATAATCAAGTACATCAGCTGTAATCGAAGTTTCTGAAAACACTAGACACGCATATGTTAAAAGTTCTGGTAAGTGAATTTCACAGTTTGTTTTTGATAGAAGAAACATTTTCGTAATATACTGAAAGGTAATATACACGTCGGGCCCTGGTTTTAGTTGTATAATACCACTGAGGGGGACAATCAACAGTAGGTGGTGCCATCAGTTTACAGATTTCTCATCTGAGGTTTGATCGAAGCAGAACAAGGGTTTCTCATGAGTGCAGAATGACCTTGAGGCGGACGATGCGGGAAACAAAAACATCATTTCTGAGCACTTTAAATCACAAACACAACACCGGACGCCAGGCACTTTATCATCTTCACACCATTGCACAGATGCAGTCAACCAAAAAAACTAACACAAATGTTCACCATTAAAAGAACATCAAAATATCAGCACAGAAACGTGTGTAAACGCAGCACTAGACGCCATCTTGGCAACATTGACGGTTTATTAATAAAGCAAGTGTTTCAAATGATTCGGTGTGCGACTATAATGGTTGTTCGTCGCTGCATGGGGCAGCGTCGTCCTGTAAATTTCTAGACTATGAAATGCTCCCACATTGTTATTTTCTTAAAGCTGCTTTCTTATTTCCAAGGTAGCAACATCAAGTGCGATGTTGATATTATAAATTTATTTGCTGGGGTTAGTGAGTTAGAGGCTGAAAAAAAAACGGAAATTCTCAAACGAAAACAGGCATAAGACCGTAGTTTCATTGACGAAATAGTTTTTATTGTTTGTTTTCACGAATATGCACTAGAGCAGTTATTTTGGAGTTTTCTCCAAAGCTATTTAATGATTTAGAGGATCTAATGTATTTCGCGCCACTTACAGCTTCTTAACGATTCGTAAGAAAAATTGTCACTCATCCATTATACTTTTCTGCCTCTCTGCTCTGGATTCTAGCCATATGAGCTAGTGTAAATATAGGTGAATAGGCCTATATAACAAAGATCCGGTTGGCACTGCGTTGCACATTAATAATAGAGTGATAGTAATTTATTTTACAATAGAAAAGCGATAGGAATATATTTTATTTTCTGGCATACTAAGGCAAAGAATAGATTGGCACAGTACTGCAAATATTGCTGCAAACACAAACTATACACTTTATCATAATACAATACTCTAAATTAAATATTTCGAACAACTTTCAATTATACATTGAACAATTGATAAACACGTGTGCTTAGTTGTACTCATTGTAATACATTATAAATTTAAATAGCATGTATTTTTATTCACAGCAGCATAAAATAAGTTGCAAAACCGCGACTCGTGTTTCTGTAAAATCTATTTAAGGTAACGCTCTTAATTTAGATATTCTTAGAAAGAACTAATAAAAATTCAGAAAGCACTGCATTTAAATACGATTTTTTTCCTGAGCTGTAAAAGAACAACTTAGAAAATAATTTATTAATAACTTTCATGTACTGCACATACTACAACACGTAACTTCAGATTTCGAACGAGTTTATCGTATTTATAAGATAGTTTTTACTTTTATGAAGCACACATATTGGATATTCTTAGTTTATCGTAAAATACATATTGGAAGAGTTTACGATTAGCGATGTTATTCAGATCGAGCAAGAAACATGAGTTTCCGATTGCATTAAATCATCCCATTGCTACCGAATGCTATATATTAAATTGGCTCAAAGCTAGAATCGATTTAATACGGATATAAGGAACACAATTTTGTTTCTGCCAGTTCCAATACAGATTTTATTATTAAAAATCTTTATTTGTACTAAGAACTGACATTTCAACAATGTTAGATGCCCCGAAATGAAAAGAAAAGTATCAAAAGTAGCACGAAAAATTGGAAAGGGACAGTATTTTCCGGACCTTATTTTTTAAAAAAAATTCTAAATCCCTAGCTGGGGTATGGAAATAAAATAGTTCAATCCTAGACTTGACGCACAATGTACAAATACACATTGAAAATACGGCAGTTAGTCCTCAACTATTGAAAATAAAACTGTTCAGAGAAAAAAATGAACATCTGAAAATAGTTTTCAATAAAAGCTTTGAATAAAGCACTGGCAATCAAATTAGCTTAGTTAAACACTTACCTCATCAAAAGTATGCGACTCTTTCATCTTCTCATCTGTGACTTCTTTGAACTCTTTCGAGATCACGGAACTATCAAATTTTGTACTACCATTAAAATCCATATTTCTTATTTACTTCAGTAATATAGATCAAGTACATCACATCTAATGCGAAGCGTCTCTGAAACAAAAGATAACATAAGTGTTGAATTACTGTTGAATGCAAAAAAAAAAAAAAAATAGTTTAATACACAGATCATCATTAAAAAGCAACAGGAATAAATAAGACAATATAACAGCCCCAAATTTGGTAAATAAGTACCGTAAGGTACAGGTAGCAAATTATCAAATCTTCAGTTTTGAGCGATGCGTCACAACGTGGCATAAACGGAACAGAACTTCTCATTGGTCAATGGCTTACTAGCCGCCGTGGGCGTTTAGGACGGCTAAAGCATGAAGCGCGTTGAAAGAACGAGTCCTTGGAAGTCATCCTGGAATATGGCACGCAACGCTCCTTGGACACGATGCCACAGTTGATCAAGTTTAACTCTGGCAGGGAGCGAGTTCGCTGCCGGGAGAGGATATTTTTCAATCAAGGGTATGACGTATTCGAAAGGCCTTAGATCAGGTTAGCATGTCGCCCAAGTGAGCAGGAAAACATTGTGTCCAGCCTGGAAAGCTACAATATACAACACCAAAAGAGATTTATTATTTTCCATCCATGTAGTATACCGTTTGTAATTTAACGGTGTGAAGAACATAGACATCTTTGTAACATATACTAAGATACTAGGTATTAATTCGTATTTTGTACATTTCCCTTAAATATATATATATATATATATATATATATATAATTTTGGAAATAAAGATTTATTAATTCCTTTCCAACTTGTACACTCTTTGTAATTTAACGGCATCAATAACATAAATATCTTTGTAACATATACAACTGTGATTGTATTAATTCGTATCTTGTACATTTTCCTTAAAAAATTTATCGTTTAATTTTGGAAATAAAAATGCATATTTACCTGTGGCTCAAAACCTCATTATACACATGCTAAATATTACAAAAAAATATGTCAAATTATAAAAAAACGGATAAAAATTACGGTTCAAACAATCGTTTTTAGTTTAGATAACTCAGCTAATCCCGAAAAAACGGAGGATATATTGGAAGAGAAACTCTCCACTAGAAACTTTAATATTAGACCCTTGTATACTATGTATAGAGCTTTATTTTGTTCATGCTCGTCTTATAACATTTTTACACAAAAAGCCTTAAAGTTCTGTCTGGCTCCTGTAGATAGCGCATGAATATTATTCTATACCCTTAAAAAATAACATAAATAAACTTTAAGTAATTCCAATTTATGCCAGAGTGTCGACTCTGAATAACAACAGAAATACAAGAATTAAACGAAGACAGAAAAATAGAAGATACATAAATTTGAATGCACGTTTCTAGTCATAGGTTTAAATTGACATGCTATGCTTTTTAGCACTGGTAAATTTCCAGCTCCTACAAGCACAACTCTACAGTCACTCGTAAACAACCTTGTACACTAACCTCAACTGGCAATTTTCCGTGCTTTATACAAGCCACGGTTTTCTCTTTTACAAAAAGGATGTGGAATTTTCCGAGGGCGTCGGGTATTGTACAGACTGTTCTCACTTCATCAAAATCAATACATATGTGGAGTTTTGTTCTAATAATGTATAAGACGTATATAAGATAGTTGGTTACAAACACCGCTACATTCAGTCGTTTTCTTAACTTAACCTTTTTGAGGAAAATTAATCTGAAAAATCACAAAAAATAATCACCCAAAAAGGATTTAAGAGTTTTTCTGATAAACATTATTATATTCTAAAGCAATTCATTATACCACATCTATTGAGCTATTTTCTAACTTTCATATATTTTTCTTTTTTTCAATTTTGTTACCTTGCAACAAGATTTAACCTGCACGTCTTCGTAGATTGATGTTGACAATTTGGTGACTGGAAGTTCGCGCTAAATAAGAATATACCATACAGAAGAGTGGTTCTATTCTAAGTTAACACGCTGCTTGGGTGGATATGATTCAGCTTTTTAGACAATAGGCTTATTAAACAGGGTTGCAAGCTTCCAAGAAAACTTCCCGCTAAATGGAGTCTGAAAAACAGCATTTTTTGTCAGAAAGCGCCAGAGGTTGTATATATTATGAAGCACGTAAACACTAAGGAAGTTGAAGGATTCAAAATCCTGAGCACCTAACAGAGTTTAGATTAATGGAGCACTAACCAAAATTTAAATAAATTCAATAACCTGTTAGATTTTCATGAATATTCAACCTCATGTAGAGAAAACATTCAATTACCACAACACAAAACTTCAGCCGTTGCTAAATTCTAGTGTTTTAATGGCCATGAAAAAAACACGGATATTTCGAAAAAAAAAAGAGAAGGTAATATTGTTTTGTGTTTTTCCCACGAAGCAAAAAAAAGTGCAGTTATAGTTTTACGTCGCCAGACAACCACTTGATATTTTTCGTTCGGATTTTCACTGTTCCTTTCTATTTCACTTCCGAAAGCTAAATTTCTGCGCGCATCGCGGCTTGAACATCCCATTCCGGTACTTTTACACCATATGCACTTCGAACCATATACGCACGTTTTCGCATGTTTTCAGGATTTTCCCTCATTTACAATTACAGTGCTTTGGAAATACTTATAAACACTTAAAACATCTGCACTTACCTTAATAAAAGTAGTGATCAAGGGAATTCGGAGGTTAGGTAAAGTCAGGTGCGGTGTTTTTTATTGCACACGCGACTACAAGAGGTTACCACTGTTTCCCGCTAATTTGCAACCGCAAAGGAGTCGTAATCATGGCGCTGCGATCGGTTTTCACATAGTATTTTTCTTACAATGGCCGAACCCTTTTAAGCGGGTAAGAAACCTTCGTTATTTACAGTAATTAGGCACTTTAGGCAAGTAGCGCAGCGCAAATTTCACATAAGACACCTTCCTTTATTTACCCACGAAGTCCATTTCTCCTGTACATTTCCTATTTTTTTGGCGAGGTAAAACTATAACAGAACTACAAAAAAATGTTTTATTGACGAAATCGTTTTCTTTTTTCACCTTTTCATTACCAATATTAATTAATTTTCACATCTAATGCATTTGTTGTTTAGGTTTAGTACAATCAAATGTTCTTGCGTTAAAAGATGTACAAAAAACTCTGAATTTACATTAGGAATGCAATATCTCATTAGCACCCTTGTACATGAGAAAAAAGTGCTGTTAACTTTTGTCCGTTAGGCACTGACGCAGAAAATTTTCATAATGGTTCAAAAATTTGTCAGAGGTAGTCCCACTGCGGATTTTTTTCTAAATATATGTTTTGAACATGAACTAACATTTTAACTAATTCATTGATCATAAGGACAACGTAATATTAAAAAAAAACACAACGTTCTTTTCTGAAGTAGCATAAAAAAACGTTTTTAGCACGAAAAATTGACAAATAAACAACGCTTTTCTTTCTATTTTTTTCGGCGTTCAATTTTTCCGGTTTTCTATTTAAAAAAAAACCACTAGTAGAAAGGTATTTTCTTCTACAAGAAACTTCCTATGGATGTACGAGATATAAATGATACTGGGAAATTTATGAGATCATTTTACAATATATTATTAATAAGAATTTATTATATCCGTGAGCAATATTTAAACAGTCGATTTTAGTAAATTATGCTTATTAAATTTCTTTATAAATGTATGATTTGCTTTTATTTTCTTCCTTTTACTTTGAAATTATACACAAAACCTTTATGTAAATTTGGTATGTAAAATTATTCACAAAACACTGTGTATTGTATTTTTATATTATAGAAACATCATATAAATTTAGTTGTGTAATTTTTATATAGTTATAAAATTCTTAGATTTAACTCATGACATGTTCTACACTACAATGTACGAATAAGTAAAACCTTTTATGGTATATGGAACGAATTAAATACTTATTTAATAAGACGCCTTCGTTATAAGTTGACCTAATATTGGTGACCGTTGTACTCAACTTCACCGTAACGAAGTAGCCCAGTTTTACTTTCTGGCACTTTGGGCGTAGCTGTGAACCAAATTAGAATAAGCAAGAATAGATATTTAGAGTATTAAATGTTTCTTCTATCAGCCGCCATCAGTTTCAAAATGATTTTTGGTTATGTTATTTTACATTATATGGATATTATTTGAGCGAAGTATCATTTATCGTTTTGTAACTAGTGGGGGCTGAGAACACAGATTTTCCTGAGAAATGTGCATTTTTTTCTAACGAAAATTGGACGTTTACATTTAACTAACTAACTCTATGGCTTATGGAACCCGCAAGTTCATCGCCAAAGTAACAAACGTTCGCCATTGGATCCTATCTTGTGCAATATCAAGCAAGTTTGCATCACGAACATCTGCTTCTCGAAGATCTAATCTAATATTGTCCTCCGAACGAAGTCTCGCTCTTCCCAATGGTGTCTTTCCATCCGGCCTGCCCACCTTATTCGTCGCGAATATATTACTTTTTACATCTGGCGAATCGTAAAGTCCTTGGAGTTCTTCATTATGCCGTCTCCTCCACTCTCCAGTCATCTGTAAAGTAAATAGTAAAAATCAGAATTATATTTTGTTCTCAATGTCAATGACCGATATTGAGCGAAGTCGATAGTCGATATTGAACAATGTCGATCCCTGATATTCTTGACCGATAACGGCCAAGATGTTTGCCATCCAATATGGACCCCATGAGCTACCTGAGTATCTCATCCGCGGTTGTTGATTCCGAATATTACCCCAAAAAGGGAGAAAATCTTTATATCTTCAGCAAAATATGTGGTAGGTGAAAACTTACAAACAACCACTAGTTTTATAATCCCTCTCCCCATCTTAACGAATTGAACAATGCCTTCTAAATTTGGGACGAAACATTGCTTCAGATAATTTAGATATATGGGATTTAATTAATTTTAATGATTTTTTATATCAGGTCCAATGAAATCAGAACATACTTCACAAAACTCATGCTCCATTCTAGAGTGAAACCTTCTACTTTTTTATCTTACAAAAAACGAATAATGAGTCTACAGTACCTGAAAACAAACAGCACATACATCTTATAAATAACTTTTTTTTTTAGCTAATAAGTTATCAACTATTTAGTCTAAAAGCTGTGGTTTGAAGTTATTTTTCCTCTGATGTTTCAAAGCAATTAAAAATGTGTTCTTTGATTTTGTTATATGTATTGTTTAAGCTAGAGTATGACGCATAAAATTACTAAACCACATTTTGAGTATTCTACTTAATTCCTTTTCAGGTACATGTAAGTCGGATAGAGCTAAAGTTGCCTAAAGATCTTAAAAATCAAAATCAAATTCAAGGTGCGAGTATGCAATTACGCTCTGGGGGATTCATATAAAATCATATTTCTCAAAGAATATCAGTTCATGAGCATTTTAGTCACTTATGTTTCCACTCGCATTGGTAAAGTGTTTTTCATTTTGGACGCCCCCCACCCGAAAAAAAATATTCGAAATACGTCCCTGACACTGGGTGTAGCCGTTCTGCAGGTAGCAACGGGTTTTGTGGACATGACTCTTCGATCCCCGCTAATTTGTATAGAGACTGTACAGTTTCACCAAAATATTTCTTCTATCAAGACTTTCAAACGAGATAACACTCGACCCGTTTCTTATTTGAATTTTTTAAGTTGCCTCCGCCTACTTCATTTTCAAGGGGACTTGGGAGGAAGTTTTAGAGCTCAAAGTGATAGTCCCCAAAACAATGCTGAACGGCTTCCTGTTTAGTGGTTTTCTTAAATCACAGTCCTATATTAATATTTGGCTATAGTGGAGTAAATAATATATATTAATGAGTTCTTCCCAGCTACAAAGCAAATGCTGTTGATCATACTTTCATCCTAATTTCCTAAAACAATTCGTAATGCAAATATCGTGCAATCTAAGTTAAACAATAAAATCAATATTCAGTTAGTTAATTTAACCAATCAGAGTTCAGCAAACATGACGGCAAACGATCGAAGAAATATCGTACCACTTACTTGCTATCTTTTGAGTGAGTTGACTTGACCACTGAACTCGAGACCGATGTAGGGCGACAGACTACTCGTTCTCGTACGAATGTTGGATTTCGACTGACTTTCCAGATCTGCTAAAGCTACTCGTCACCTTCTACCTGACTACGTCAAAGCTTTGGAAATTTTTCTACTTCTTAAAAGTCATGCCTACATCACAGCTTTCGAGTTGCGAATCCCAAATGAACTCTAGGTCGATCACGTTTATACGTCACGTCTGTTGAGCTTTTTCGTCCGCGTTTAGACTACAGACCTGCGAGAATCTCGCAAAATGTTGCATTCCTATAATTCCTCTTATATTTCCGTATAAATATTTCTTTGTACAACCATCACCAAACGTTTTGCTTTAATACATTCATAAATAATATTATCCGATTGTTTGTTGTATGACACTCCCGCCTTCGATACCTGGAAACTGCGGCGAAGTTTCCAGTCGGCTCTCAATTTTTCTGGTCACCCTGTTTAACATATTTATCTGTAAATACATAAAATATATAGATGAGCTTTCTTTTAAATAAAATTAATAAATAAAATATGTTCTTAAAACCTTCACCTAATAGCACAGAACAGAATTCGAAATGTTCTTTTTTTTAATTAACATTTTCTGTTTAAAAGATAGCACTCTTTTTATCATCCAAGTATTACCTCCAGTCTCTTGGACTGAACGTACTTCGTTGTTTCGTAAGTATCTCTTGGTTGTTTGTAAGTTACGTATTTATAACATAACGAAGGTCTTGTGTTGACACAAAGAAATGCTGAAGCAGCAATTCTTTTACTTTCCTCTCAACGAACCATGTTTATATTACCATTTCCTCTTGGCTGCTATCGTCATCTATCTTTCTTCCTCTCACTGGTAATACCTGCGTGAAACAAAAACGTTTTTATCATTGGGATAAATATTTTTCACAACGCACTGCTCCACTTAAAAAGAAAATAAAACTCGTATTAATTCACACATATTAGCAATTCACTTAGGTAACTTTCATGTTAAATGCTTATATGTTTGTGTTTTTATGTACTATAAAAAGTAAAACAATTAAGCATATGTTCAGTAGTTGGGGAAAATAAGTGTTAAAAAATATATTTTTAAGTTTGGTAAGTGGCAACATTCTTTATCCGCGCTATATTTCTGCAGTATTGTATTATGTCTGTGGGAACTGAAACAAAGTACTGTTTCCATGCAAATGTTTGTATCTCATACCGGGTGGTTACAATTAAAGTGCCGCTATTCACGGCTGTCCAGCGCAGGCTGTAATCAACGTGTTACATTGAAATTCGGTAAATATGCTAATGAGACCATGCGGAAGCAAGTTACGCAAGAAAAAAATATTAGTTCCAATTCCTGCCTCCAGGGGAAAATGTGGCGCTGTCCAGGCCTTAACACACGCGAGCTCACACTTAATACACACTATTGCGTGAGGAGCAGCATGGCTATTGAAGAGATACCGTGCACTCTTTGTCAAATTGGCCTATCAGAACGGGAGAAATTACAGTGCAGCGTTGAGGGAATATCGGCGTCTGAAAGGAATTAGAAGAGGACCGATATCAAGAAATGGCTTAAAGAAGATGGTACTGAAATTCGAGACAACGGGTGATTTCAGTGTGGCTCCAGGAACAGGACGACGACCTATTCCAACGGAGTTTGTAGAAGAGGTTGCTGTGGCTGTTGTGGACCACGCAGCACGTGCTCCATAATCCGCTACCAGTGCTTGGGCAGTGTCACGAAAATTGGTCATCCCATGGTCAACAGTGAGGAAAGTTCTTAGGGCCATTTTACACCGGTATCCTTACAAGATTCACACTGTACAGCAACTGAAACCACAAAATCCGCAGCAACGCCTTGCGTTTGCCCATCGGTTTCTGGCACGGATGGAAGTGGATGACATGTGGCCATGGGCTATACTGTGGACTGATGAGGCGCATTTTACATTAGAGGATGCAGTGAACACTCACAACTGTCGGGTATGGGGTTCGGATAATCCGCACGTTGTGCAGGAACAACTATTACACTGTGTGTACGTGACTGTGTGGTGTGGATTCACAGGAACGTTTATTATTGGCCCGTTTTTCTTTGAGTAGATGACACCCCAAGGATTGTCATCTGTACCGTGACATCGGCACGTTATAGGGACCTTTGAGTGCGATATGTGATTCCTGCGTTACAGGAACGAAACTGTTTGGAGACTACTGTGTTCATGCAAAACGGGGCAGCACCGCACATCGGTCGCCACGTGAAAGATCTGCTTCGTAAAACCTTCACTGTGGATTGCATCATCTCCCGAGGGTTTCCAGATGCGTGGCCAGCAAGATCCCCGATCTAAATCCATGTGATTTCTGGCTATGGGAATATCTGAAAGCGCGGGTCTACCAGGGAAATGTCCAGTCGCTGGCTGATCTCAAGGACAGCATAAGGCGACATTAGCAACTCATTTGTGCGGATGCAACATGCCGTCGATGTTTCTGGTGGACATATGGAGCATGTTATATAAATTGTTCACTGTAACCACAAAGGTTGATAAAGTTCTTCCCATTGCACCTTTTCTTACCATTATCTGGCAATTAAGTGTCACCTGTTGTAAACCCTCACATTTTACCTAAAGTTGTTCCCTTTGCACCATTTGCTACCATCAGCTGCCCTTCACCTTGTTTGCATTACATTTATCTCACGTGTTTGACTTCTTCGCCCTAGATAATCGTCTTATCCATACATTCAGTACAATTTCCACATACTTCTTACCTTACAGCGCCACATTTCCCCCTGGTGGCGGAAATTGGAACTAATATTTTTCAGCGTAACTCGCTTTCGGATGGTCTCATCAGCATATTTACCGAATTTCAATGTAATACGTTGATTACAGCCCGCGCTGGATGGCCGTGAATAGCGGCACTTTAATTGTAACCACCTGGTATATGCCTACATGTTTCTGTATTCTGAATCCTTGAGCAAAGTCCATTCCCAACATAAAGATACAGTTGTCTTCCCATGCAATCACTGACGTTCAGTTACGAACGACAATTGCAGTTCATTTTAATATTGTCCGTTTCCTGTGTTGTAAAAGTATCCAAAATGTCATAAAACAGTTCAAATTCATTCACAAAGCAGTGCGTGCAGCAATTATATAAGTGTCTATGTGAAAACGTGTTCCTTATTTCCGTACAAATCACTTGTTGTGGGCGTGTGTAATTTTATTGCTCAAAACACGAGCACTTTTTGCGTAACTAATAGTGTCACAATGTGTTACAAATGACCGCTGGGTCTCGAAGTGATGCACTACGGGATTTCACTTTTAAGTACGTGTGCTTCTTAAATATGCACTTTTCCTACGTTTTCGTGGCATTCTATTGAAAGTTTACCAAAGTTCACGTTCACAGTGAAAGTTCGCAGTATGTTGTTTTGTTCAGTGTTCAATGAAAACATCTTTTGTGTTACCGTCGAGACCCGAACCCGGTTGTCTCGTATAAAGTTTCACTTTTAATGTAGAAGTGTTCATATTTTTAGTATCCGTAAAATGTTCGTAGTGCGGATCAGTACCATCAACGATGTCTTTACACTAGTTCACTAATGTCCGTGTTTGTATGACAGTCACCCGGATTCGAACTTGTATGTCATTGAATAAAGCTCAGGGTGTTCTGGCACTACTATGTGGTACGTCTTCAACCGTTCGCGTGATAGGGTTCTTTACGACTATATACCATTAAATATGTCATGATATTTTACTCCTTACGTAACTCGCATGAATGTTAAATACTCTGAGTGTTTAGCCATAGCCCGCTCCTATAATAGGAGCGGGCTATGGTTTAGCTTTTTAACCCTATCACCTATATTATTTCGCTTTTAAATATTTCCTTACACTAATCTATATCACTGCATAATAGATATTTCTATATATAAAATATATATGCACAATTCCTACACCAAAGTTTCTGGGCATCTGTGAACTTAACAACTAAAACACTCATACCAGTTTCATGACTGTTTTTACAGTAATTATTAACAATATTTATTAATATCAAACCATATTTACGAATAATATTATCACAAATATTTATACAATAAATTAAAGCTATTTATTTCAAATCATCATCATCTTGCACATGATAAATAGTATAAGCCATCTTAGTTTTTCTTTGAGTTTGTGTTGTTTGCACGAAATAATATTGTTCCATTTTGTTTCCACAAAAACAAAATAATTAAGGTTACAAAACTGATGTATGTTTTAGTGTTTCGCAAAAGGTATTTAGTTACATAAGTTGTCGCTTCATTTCTGAATGACAAAAAGGTAAACGTTTTCCTTGATGTTTAAAAACGCGTCATTCTCAACTTATATGTTGTAACTATAAAAAAAAAATATATTATTTCACAGAAGTAAACATAAAACACATGTTTTGGACAAAAATGTAGGGCTCAGAAATAATCCCTGATTCGGGTGTGATATTTCTTATGTGAACTTGAACACTCCTCCTTTCGATGCTCAGATTTTAGAAGAAATCTAACGGAAACTACAAATCGTCTTCCTCCTCCTCAGCCTATTGTAGCTAGAGCCCTGATGTAACAAGTTTACTCCTTTACCTTTATACAGCCCGAAAGACAATTATGTTCTGATGACGGCATATAAGGTAGGATATGATCATCATAAGCAAAACCCAGAAAATGAATTCATGAGTGGTGTTATAAACATTACTTACGTAACGCATTTCACTTCGTGTCATCACGTTTAGTTAAAGACATCGATGCCGAAAGAGGGAATGGAGCCTAAGACCATAAATGCATTGAACTAATCTTCCTAAGGGAAGAACCTATCGGTTTGCGTCAAGTGCATTGGATTTATCTCAACTGGAATTAAATGGCAAAATGGATAAAATCTTCATATATATATGCACAGCCCACAAGTTGATAGGATATTTTCTGTACCAACACTTTCTACGTAAGGTAGTAGAAGAGCTATAGAAGAATGCATGTAGTTGTCTTTGACAGGAACCACACAATACTGTGGTCATGCTTCTGGAATGAATTACTGTTGGACTACAATATTTTATGATGTGATATTAAGTGGATGAAACATTATCATGGAAAAACCCAAGAGACAATCGAAACAGGTGGAGTGTTGCTTTGCAACTGACGTACACGAAGTTACTAACAAAAGATAGGACAATGACACTTTTTCATTCGAGTTGGGACACTTTGCATCTAACTAATTAATGGTTGAAGGTTGAATCTATATTTTATGAAGGTGTAATGACTCTCCATGTCATATCAGGCTGTCATTTACTTGTAAAGCAATAAGGGAGAAGGTAAAAATGAAACGAACGTATACAGGGTAAATTTGGAAGATACTACTGCACATAACTAATGCGCAACAAAATGAAGCGGATGGAAGCTGGGATGATTCTATCGAAAGGGAAACGGTATGACGGTACGATTCAACACTTCTGAAAAAATCTTGTTTAACTAGTGAGAATGTGTCTCAACGACTCCATAGGTCGAAATAAAATAACATTTAACACTTTTTTAATTTATAACCTAAATGTAGGGTTAAATTTTGTAGGAGATGCAGTCCAAAAATCTATTATAGTTATAATCATCTTAGACACACACACACACATATTAGGGTATTATTTTTATCTATCTTATGTCCTATATAAAGGCTGGCGGCAGAAAACAAGGAATTAAATATTACAAAACAGGCTTCATGAGAAAATCACGTTTAAATGCTTCAACGTTTACTGTTTAATAGACTTAACAAACACATAATATTGTCTCCTGCGAAAGTTGGAGAGCAATCCTACTAGATGAACATAAATTGCGTATGTTTGTAAATAAGGATTTGAGAAAGACATATGGGCCGAAAGGACACAATATGACTGGAGAGTGGAGGAGACTACATTATGAAGAACTCCACGTACTGTAAGATTTACCACGTTGTGTAAGAATAATGAAATCGCGACGACTAAGGTGACCAGACCATGTAACTCGGAGGGAGAAAAAGCGAATATTATTTTCTATCCGACCTGCTCGAAGGAGACTATTGGAAAGATCGAGCCGACGTTGGGAGTGCAATATTAGAAGTGGTATTCGAGATGTAGTTGTTTCTGATGAAAACTGGCTTCATCGTGCCCAGGATAGAACTAGATAGTGAATGTTTGTTACTGCGGTGAAGAACTTACGAGCTCCGTAAGCCATAGAGTTAGTCTAACATTCCTTATAGGCAGAAAAGAAATAATTGTAAAGTATATTATGGACCTAACTTTCACTTTTATCCTTTTCATGGCTTTTTGGCATTTGTAGCTCAGGATGGGATGGGTACTTTGCGGTCAGGGCATGATTTACTATGCTGGCATACGCCTGGTGAAACTGAGGGAAACCCTGGAATATCTCAGTCAGGATAGTCGGCCATGGGGTTCGAACCCGCGTACTTAACCATTGCCGATGTTAAGTGCGCGACGTACCGCCGCTATCACTCTATAAATTACGTTATATTGATCCGTGACAACGCATCGGAATAGTTTCACAAAAAATATACTTATCACAAACATAACTAACATTATTTTATCACATCACGTTTCAACATCTTGCGCAAGATAAAAGGAACAAATCTTACCAACTACATATTCAAAATTTAATCCACTGAACTTTGTCGGGTGGTTTAAGTTTAAAAGTTAATATTTACAGAGGAAGAATGAAGAGAATTTGGTGGGGAGGATTAATAGTGAGTAAAGTGTGGCCTAAGTTGATTTTGCATTCTTTTCTTTAGTTCACAATGTTTCGTGGTGACCACAAATCTTGAAACGTTAATTTAGCTCATTTTCCGACGTCATACAATGAACACTTGCACAGCGGCGTAAGACGCCTGACAATAGAATATTCTATTGTTACTTTCATACATTTCTACATACGTATAGATTTTGTAAGCATATTTTAATATTTTGTAATATTACCCAAAAACACTAGCCTGCAGCGCTGTGGAGTTTACTGGTTTGCAGAAAAAATTAGGATTTGGGTTAAAAAAACAAATACTTTTTACAAACATACCTTGCTTAGCAATTCGAAATAAAAAGTAAAAAATAATTTTGTCTATATATGACTAAAAAGAAAAGCATGGGGCGCACTCTCAAATACAGTTTTAGCGCGCTTGTCATGCATAAACATTTTTTTTAGTACAATATGTTTAAGAAAAGTATGTCGTTAAAAAAGTTTTTATTAATTCTTTTAAAATTTATTTTTACACAATTAAAGTTTGTCATACGAACACCACTAGATGCAAATTTGTTTCTCTCAAAATATGTCTATTTAAGCAAAATGTTACCAAGATTAAGTAGACATTAATTTAACTTAATAATATTACTTTCATTTAACATCTCCAGTTCGAAATGGAAGCCCATGTTCCGAATTCTACGTAAATGTCTCCATGCCATATCGTATGTTTTCTTCTATTTGGCATAGGAAGAAGAAAGGCCCTAGGTATGTACCTGCAAACAAGAAATAACTACTAAGTACACCAAAAGAGAAAGACATATGAATTTTTAGGCAATAACTACTAACAATAGTATAATTCAATAACAACAAATAACTTGCGCAGATTATTTTATTGCACTGACCTAGTGTTTTAAAGGTGAACTACAATCTGCCAAGGCTCTGAACTAGTTCGAACTGGTCAATAAAAAGACCAGTTCGTTGAGACCAGTTCGTTCGCGAACTACACATCCCTATTGAAAATATACTAAATAACTGCCCAGGTATTATAAATACTAAATAAACTATAAATATAAAATATAAATACTAAATAAAAAATACTAAATAACTGCCCAATAACTGCCATTAGTATAATTAGTATTCTCTAATGATGTAAAAACTGGAAAATTGAATGTCAGAAAAAATAACGCTTTATCCAAATGCTGGTGCTTCTTTGGAAAATCACGTGTTTCTCTTTTTTATCGTTCCGGAGGTCTCTGACGTTGATTAGTGAATAATTATAATGTTTGTTCTGGTTACAAATTTAAATTTATTTAAAATAATACTACGTTTAGTTTATCGGCATTCCCTTTAACGAAATTTATTTGCAGTGTCGAGCTTTCCGCAGCCTGAGCCAATGATGCCTAAAGGACGTAAACCAACGGAGCATTTCTCTCGTATGCAAGGGCGCTAATGAGATGAATTCGTAGTGTAAAAAGAAATATGTTCTACATTTTCTTCAAGTAACTTTATTTAAATGTTATTAAATATTGAAACTAGAAATGTATTCTATTTTCGTGATAAAAATCCAATACAACTAATTTCTCAATAGAACCAGTGGGATTTTGTCTCACGGAAGAACAGTTTCTTTTTTTCCAAATTTCCTGCTTTTCTCGCGTTGTACACACTAAAATGACCTATCGAATTCACAAGTTCATCGCCGCAATAACAAACGTTCGCCATTGGATTCTATCCTGGTCAACATAATTAATATTTCCTTTATCTTTCAAGCATATCAGGATTTCCGTCAAGATTTTCAGTTTTTGAGATGTTAAGTCAAAATTAAAAATATGCAAATGGAGTTGTGCACGGTTTCAATCGATTTATTACCACTAAAATTTTAAACTTGGGGTGTCGAGAATTTGGGGTGACACTCAATCAAATGGGGGTCTGGCGGAATCACTGAGTGTATATTTCATTAAAAAATGAATGGTGCATTAATATTGTGTGGTATATAAAACAGTACCTACTCAGAACCTATCACAAATTCGCGACGTCACCACCTAGACCACAAGGGCTACGTAAAAATTGCTTCGAGATGTTTTTGGATCATATGTCACGGGGTCGTTCATATATTACGCAGACTAAATTTCAATTATTTTAGACCCCTTCCTCCTTGTAAGAAAAAATAAGACTTTTTGCTATTTTAGACCCCTTCCTCCTTGTAAGAAAAATTAAGACTTTTTGCTATCCTTAATAAATGATGCCCAGCAAAAACGAGAAAATCTTGATCCCCTCTGCTTGGATGAATACGTACAATTTAACAACCCCTTAGACCTTATGGCTATACAGAGAGAGCATTAACTCAATTTTGTAATATTTTTAGATACGGCACTCAAACGTTGAAAGCTCGTGGATTAAACGTTAGTACCGAAAAGTTATTTAATCGTTGTGGGTTTGTATATGTACCAGATTTTCCGCCTGTTCAACGGTTTATTCGACTTTGAATAATGGTTGAGGAACAGGTTGAAATTAACGTTTAGAAAGGAGAACATAGTGTTCATCGTCAAGAAGTGGACGATAAAAAAAACGCTTTTTCGAAATGTTAATAAACCGTTGAATTAACTGTGAAATATAGTTGAAAACGCCACTGAATACACCATTAAAACAAACACAAACAAACCTTTCTAAAGATGTGGCCGTCTGAACAATCATGTGTTCAGCAGTGAAATTCCATTAGAAGGACGGTGAAAATATTTCATACGTTTCAAAAAGACTATACAATTAAATTTGTACTTCTCAATAAGTGTAATATGTCGCCTTAAAAATACACATATGAAACAAAATCTATATCATAATTGAAACAGAAAATTCGAAACGTCAGTGTAACGCACTACGAACCAAATAAAATGTTTGTTGAAATATATTTTAAAAATTCAATGTGTTTTCAACGTACAAATAAGAACATAATAGACGTAGTTAAATTTATTCTATTCGCTTTTAAGCACAGTTTTTATGGAATAAATTAGAAAGACGCACGTGAAGCGTAAACTATGGCATAACAGTGAAAAACACGTCACATCAACGTTCTCTCAACGAAATTAAATTTTCGCTGGAATATAGATGGAAATTCAACGTGTTTCCAACATGCAAGAGAAAACAGAAAATAATAGGTAATGGCATTCAGTTACCTTTTAATTATTTTATTTAATTAAATCGGAAAGAATCCCAGGAAAAGAAATGTATATTAACATAATTTAAAATAACAGTTGAATATATGTCTTTTCAACGACATAAAATATTTGTTGAAATATGATTTAAATTTATATGTACTTTTATCAACCGATAACGGTTACAAACAGAAAATCAACGTTGAAATCACGTTGGTATAGTAGTGGGGATTGTTTTCCCAGCGACGAATTGTCAATATTAGTATTCACACTTTGTCGAATAACAAAATGTTCCATACAAATTCTTCCCCCATGTGATTCGCTTACTAAATCTACATCCTAAATCAAAAAGTACACCCTACATCTTATAACACCACTGACATTCGAACATGGGTCGGTTCTGATATAGTTTAACGTCTTCAGAAAGTGCAA